>CAIGRE010144381.1:0-23040 GCA_903798275.1 Fraxinus angustifolia subsp. syriaca
AAAAAGAAGAAGAAGAAGAAAGTGTCGAAGGTGAAGGAGTTGGAAAGAGCGAAGAGGTTGCAGGAGGTGAAGAGGGAGAACATGGGTGTGGCTGAGAGGGAGTCATGGAGGGCGGCAACCAGCCGAGCAATGGGGGTGAAGGTGCATGATGATGCTCGAATTATCAAGGAGAGCATAAAGAAGGAGAAGAGGAAGAAGGAGAAGAATGCAGAGAAGTGGAAGGATAGGGTGGAGNAAGAAGGAGAAGAGGAAGAAGGAGAAGAATGCAGAGAAGTGGAAGGATAGGGTGGAGTCGCAAGAGAAGATGAAGAAGGAGAGACAACAAAAGAGGAAAGATAATATCATGGGGAGGGTTAAGGAGAAGAAGGCTAGGAAGATTGCCAAGCGCGAGAAGAAGTTGATGAGGCCTGGGTTTGAGGGACGAAAGGAGGGCTACATTACTACTCAAGATTGAAGATTTAAGAAAGAAGTTAACTTTTTCTCATATTTATTTTAATTAATGAATTATTTCTACAGATGTCCTCTTATAAGCAAGGAAACCTTGTGCTATGCAAGAATTTTGTGGTTCTGAGCATCTAGAAGTTAAACTCAATGTCATGTTGTACTCTGCTGGTTAAATGATTTGACTTTTTTTTTTATCATTGCAATTGGTTCATTCTACAAAGTTGCAGCTATGTATCTTAGTAAAATTTAATTGGAATTTTGAGTAATTTAGCTATTTGCCTGGATCCGAGAGTCATATCTCAATGTTTTTGAGTTCAACTTGACTGGATGGAGAAATTTAGCTATTTTCTGTATTTGTCAGACTTCTGGAGAAGTGTTTCCTTTCTCTTACTTTTGGAAATCCTAGCCAAAATTCCATGGCAAATAGCTTTTGAAATTCTTTTAATGACATTAAAGTTGCTGAAATGGTTCTCTATTTTTAGCTTGTATTCTACCTTAGTGAATATACCATTTTAGACGCCTTTACATTGTGGGTTCTAAATTTCTTACAAGGTAGTGTCTGCTCTCTGTCATGCCATTGGTGACATGTTTAGATCAGCACATGACCAGAAGTGGGAGTTTGGACATCGTGTTTAGATTTTAACACAAATGCTGCTTAAATTTTAGGTTCCACTAATCATTCAGTTTAATGGAGTTATGTTATAAGGGTGTTTTTCTACATGCATGACATTTTTTATAAAGAAACAGGGTATTAACCACTCTCTGGATGGTGATGATGTTTATTATCAACTTAGAGTTGGATTAGTTCTCTGATACTTTGCCATCTATTCAAGGTGTAATTTATTAAGAACTATTCACTTGTTCTCATCTGTCTTCCTTGTTGGCCTTAGTCCACAAACTTTTATTCTTTTGTATCTGGCAACCACCATCTCATTGTCAAATACGTCTGGCATCTCTTTGATCATAATAAAAATGCATATATATGCCATTAGAGCATGTTATGTTCTTTCGGAAGCCTATTTTTGGGAATGTCTGTCAATGCCAGATGCCTCTAGCTCTTTTAGAACAAGTCCACCACCTTCTAGAAGACCAAAAATAAGTTCAGGAAACAGATCACGCAAGTGTAATACACGAGATTACTGGGTCACTGCTCGCCCAACATTCTTTTGCATATAATCCGTTCAGCTTTATGCTCATATCCGGTCTTGTTCTTGGCTATGTTTATAGTATGAGAATGGGTAGTGGGGGTTTGGAATCTTGTTTCTTTATTGCATTTGAAGTTGGAGGAAGGGGGTGAAGGTAAGGGGAAGGTGAATGAGGTAACGGAAGTCCCTGTTATATAAGGGAAAGGAAAAGAGGAGTGCAATAGCAGAGGATGACCCTGAGTTGCCTTCTCTGTCGATCTTCTAAATTTTTATTTCAGTAAGGTGGATCAATGTTTGGACTTGAGAAAAATTATTAAAAAATCGTCGAATCAAGTGACTAAATTTATAATTTGGAGGGGAAAAATCTATCCTCTCTTAAAAGAGAGGCTTTAGGATCACTATTCATTTGCACGAGGCTTTAGACTTTTATGAAGTTTGATGATTTCAATTTCTTTGTGGTATCTTTTTGGGAGAGAGATTAATTTTTTTATTTTCTAATAATATAATATGGTCTCATGCAAGGGTTGTAGTTTATATATGGGTTTGGATAACCTTGATCTGTCTTTGAAGCCTTTTTGTAAAACTATATTTTCTGTTCAATCACTTATAACAATTTATTCTTGAGATTTTCTTTTATTTACGTTTTACGCCATTTTAATGAATGATGTCATTGTTCTTACTGCTGTGCTAGAATTTCAATAAGAAAATATATATATTGTAGTTGCAATTTTCTTAGTACTATTTAGTTTCATTAATAGGTTTTATATTTTATTCTTTTATGAAGAACAATATTCATATTCAATCAACACACATATCAATCCTTAGAACACGTTAACAATGGCTTAAAAATATTTCAACCCGTGCATTGCACGGGCAGAGGCTAGTACTATTAAAAATGAAGAATTTGTATGCCTCTCCACTTTCTTTGCATTCCTCTTTTCCTCTAGTTAAGAAATAAAATCCCTCCCTTCCTTGTTCGTCTTTTCTTTGACTTTCATTCATATTTTTGTATCCGGAACATAACCAAAAGCCAATGCCTCAATGATGGCTAATGGCTTCTGGAATTAAAGTGACTTGAAATTAAAAAAAAAAAAATCCGAGCATTTTCTTATAGTTCATAATAAAAAACGCCATTTTGGTTTTTTGCATACAATACGGTTGACATTAAATATTGTTTTTGTATGGGTTTTAGTTTTTACTGGTAATTGATTTATTTCATAGCTGTTATTACTATATGCTTCAATTCATTTTTGAACTGTGCTTGGAGTACAGGGGCCCGACGTACAGGGCCTTGCCAGGCAAGACACATTTGGGAGAGTTGGGGCCACAATTTTTTTTTTTATTCAGTGGTGGGGCCTTGTCACAGTGAGGTACAGGCCCCTGGCAGAAGAGTTCCTGTACTTGGAGCATTAGTGTTCATTTTTTTCTGGAGCAGCTCACATTGCAATCTTCTTTGCTGTGTTTTGCTACATCTCTATAAGCAGCTTCTTAAGATGCTGTGGCCACCGACTTTGTTATAAATGTTTTTTCTTTCCAGAGGTTCTCTTGTTCGTGCATTTACTTGCAGCTTGTATACTGTGCAATTTTCCGCGTAAAATTTGGAAAAAATCTAAGATGATCACTGAACATAAGGTAAGCTGTGCAAACGTCCTTAACAGTAGTTGGAACAGTTGCCTATTTTATCCAATCAACATGGTGCCTCCTCAAACTTATGTTGGCAGTCGAATGCTCATACAGCATCCAGTTGTATTTCACAGTTCATAAAAAAATCGGCCTTATTTCCATTTTTTCTGTTAGTTTTTGTTTTTCTTCTTTCATTGGGGCTAGTGACCCTACAATTTTATCAGTCATTCTTTTGTATTCTGATTTCTGAAGGACGGGGAGAGATGGCATATGTGCCGAAATCAAAATGCAACTAATACAGCAATGGCGTTACATAAAAATCAGGCCTGCCTACAATATAAAGCAAAAGTAAGAGAGACGCATTGATACATTGGAAATACAAAACACTAACTCAAAAGATGCAATGGAATGGACATCAACACAAATTCAGTAAAGCAATTTCCTAGTCTAAAATACAAAGGTGGTTAGGAGGAGCAATGCCTCCTATGATTAACTCTTTTCAGAATGCAAAGCCGCAAACGTTGGCTTAGAGCTTCCAGCTTTTCAAATTTCTCGCGCTTGGACTTCTTTGAGTCTGTGGATGCTTTCTTCTTCTTTTCGTCCTTAGGAGAGCTTAAGGTGCTTTGTTGAGTATTTCGAAGAGGTGTCGCAAGCACCTTTATAGTTGTCTGGAAATAAATTCATACATACATGTTGCATATCAGGAAACGATAACTAACAGTATTGAAATGAAATAAAATGAGAGAAAATCTAATTTAGTTAAACTAAATTTCTACTTTCTCAAGTTATCATAGTGCTTAATGGTACAAACTCAATTGTCAATATTTTAATCCAATTTCTTATACCAGTGGACAACATATTTCTCTGTTCTTGCTCATCCATTAATTACTGTGAGAAAAAGGATAATATCTACGGACTTTTTCAAGAAATAGCAAATAGATCTTTGCCGAAAAGGAACACAAGTAAATAACCTGTTTGCAAAAGATTGCTGATCAGCAGATATACAGATGCATACTTTCCAACAGTGTCTGTGCATGTGTGCAATAGAGAGACGGGTGAGATAGAAAACCTGATCATAGTCAGTAGCTCTACTGCAATTCACGGAAGGTCCATCATCGCTTCCCAGAGATGAGCATCTTCCCCAACTCTCTCTATTTGAACTTGTATATGAGCAACACTCTTCATTTTGGGTACTTAGCTTGTCCTGAGAAATCAAAATTGGCAAGCTTCAAATTCAAAACTCTAGCTAAGTTCAAGTACCAGATATCCCAATTGGATCATGCAGTAAATTTAAATACCTGTACAACTGATGGGCTATTGCCACAGTGTGTATTGTCTTCGGTAACCAAGGAGTCCTGGAATAATCAATTAACGCAGAAAACAAAAGATATAAAAAATCTTTCTCCTGTTTTTGCTCACACTTGAACTAAATAAAGTCAGTTATCTTTTGGACAAAGCATTAAGAGCATGTTTTCTAAGCCTAAAAAAAGTAGTAGTACTTGAAAGAAACTTTTAAGCATATATTCAAGCCTTTACTTACTTTCCCAAAAAAAGTATTTTACGTTTTTTAAGGCTTAGCTAAACATGCTCTAAGGAATGCATTTAAAATGAAAATCGAACTTTTGGAGTAAGAAAGGTGAGCTGAATAAAACGAATGACAGGTTTGTATATTTACAGTAGCAACTGGTGCAATGTCAGAAAGGAGTTCCCCCGCAGACTTCATCATTGCAATGCTCGGTGGTACAGAAGATGAGCTTGCTGCATCAGTACTGACATTCTGAAGACCAGCTATGATCTGGTATATAAGATTCTGGAAACAAAACCAATTACTTGTCAGCTTATACAAAAGAAACAAGTTCAAAAGCTCAATAAATCAAGTGCAAAAGGCAGGTTAAGTGTCCAAGTCATACAGGTAACAAATTAATTGTAAAAAGAGGTAGCAAGAATGATTATGCTATCGAAAAAAAAAAATGCCGTCATTAAAGACACATCTCAGGCCTTGCCAAGTACAGAATAATGTCCGAAAACTATGTTCCCCAAGCCAGTTATAGGAAGTACTTGATTGTTAGCATTACCAATTTTCAACTGTATAGAATTATATAGTAACCACTTCTACATGTCCATTAGAGTCGCGGCTTATTAGCCATGACAGAGTAAATATGTGCAAATAGGTCCAAACCAAATCTACAGTGCAAACGTTCATACTCAATCCATTGCTTTTGGGATCATTCAGAGAAGATAACAGGAAATCCAAAAGTGAATCATGCAAGAAGTGCACAAAACATATATTTACACATTTTCTAGGCTTTTCAATTGCCGCAATCATTGGAAGATTATAAGACACTTCGTGGCCGTACTGCTGATTTCACCATGAACTGTGACATAACAGCCAAAACATAACAAGCTTAAATAATCCTGTGGCGTTGTAATACAGCTATTACAGAATGGACATCAATAATGTGAGATCAAACAGGGAAGATGAAATCCATAGCAGCTTAAACTTCAAGCTTCTGAACAATTTGTATTTTACCAAAGTTATATAAAAACAATTCAAACTTTGTGGTAAGAGATTAAAAAGAAAAAGAAAAAAACCAATGCTCCATTTGCTGAACAAACTCGTACAAAATGTTAGTGAAGATTGGTCTATACTTTGTGAAATAGAACAACTGTGCATAGATAATGAAGTGCAGCACAAATTACCTCATTCCTGCCAGTACTGACCTTCAGGTCTTCCAAATCAAAATATTTCTCAACCATAGTAGGATATGCAGATGGAGGTCTAGGAGGGTGAAGGACATTATACAGGAAAATTGATACAGAATCATAATAAAAATGAGGCCGAGAAGTATTGTGATCACCATCAAACTTGATAATATTTTTATCACCCTGCACAGCATCAATAACTTATTACTTCACAAATCATTTAGTTGTGACCCAAGATCTATGGAATGTTTTCATACCGCATATGACTTAAAGATGGTTTCAGAGTGGCGAAGATTAATAAACTTGTCATCTTTAGCATGTCCAAATAGAGCTGGAATAAATGTCTTGGGCGCAACCTATTAGTTCCATAAAAAATTAAAGCGGCATTAGTACCAAAATGCTAGTTTAGACCTTCGTAACTTGAGCAAGAGAAAAATGATAGAAGAGGTTACAATTTCCAGGCTAAATCTACGATTGCATGCATATGGCTTTATTTAGTTCTCCTGGCAATAATTTCCATGAAGTCGGAAAGTGTGCATCAAGGGACATTCAACATCTCGAGAATCTAATGGATGAACACAGACCTGTAAGCAGTCGAGGTGATTGATATCAAATTTTGCCTTCTTCCGGATTGCTCGTCGCATGTACTGAACAGCCACTTTAACCTGAACATGAGAGGAGATAAAGAAATTTTATCACTTGATTACATGACAAATATCCATAATTATCAGCTATTAAAAAAAAAAAATGTGTTTGCCCCTTATTGAAATATTAATGGGAACTTCCCAAAAGAAACAAAGAATATAGACTTGAATGTGCTGCATTAATTTATTTGGCACCTTGGACAACCATAGATAATGAAATTTTCATGTGCTACCATTTTCTTCCTTCCAATCATCCAGAAAAGATTAAAAAAATGATGAGCTAAATTACACCTGAACAGCAGCCATTAGGTTTTTGCCTAATTTATGATACTACCTGTTTTGGTATCATGATATAGTTTGTTGTAAAATGAAAGGAAACCAGAATTAACATTGAGGGGCTGCAGTAGGATGCATCTTAGACGGAACAGAGAGTGTAGAGATATTGATGACAGGTGTAATGGCCGGTATTAGTTCATAATATAACAGAAAAACAAAGAAAAGAAACATTGCTGAGCAGAAGGACGCATCCCTATGTGCACACACTAATTATACAGAAAAAATAACAATATAAGATGAATCATACTGTAAACTTTGGAAGCCGAATCTTGTACACATCTGCAAGTTCCATCATGAGATCGAACAAATTAGAGAAGGCACTGTCCAAAACGATTCCAGCTATGGAAGGGTCTTCGGCTCCATAAAGAAGGCTGCATTAGTTGAACGGTATAATTCATTACATACAATATTTGGGACAAAGGACCCGCCAGAAAATGTTACGAATATAGCATTTGCATCTACATCTGGATTCTGAGCACAACTGGACGGTCTATGAATAACATTTGCACCAAGAACTTGTACGTGAATTGTGTCCCTTCAGATGCATTGTTAACAAAATAACTTACCAGCAAAATAAAAAGTAACAAAAACAAAAATCTCCAAGAACCGTGCAATTATATTCTATTTTAAACGTTCCATTATCAGACACAAAAAAAGATAAAGAGCAGTAAAAAAAAATGAAAATAGTAGAAAAACTGTGGTGGCGGTGTGCAACTTTGACAATTCAACAGTGCTAACCAAGAAAGATTGCATACCTGGTTACAGCACCCATTGACCTCCCCCAAAGACCTATACGGGAAATTTTTTCATTGCTTCTCAAATATGAGACCACAACCTTGAGATCATTTTTCTGAAATTCAAGCAAGAAATTTTTGCATTCTTCCTGGACATCACACCTCAGTAAAATGAACAGAAAGAATAGTGAGGAGTATATACCTCGTGCCAACCAAGGCTGACATAATCACCATCTGATAAGCCTGAACCTGAAAAATCAAGAGTGAATACTGTAATATTTGAAGGGAGAAGAATTACAGCAACCTCATTTGCATCTGCCCGACATCCACTGCAGAAACAGCAAGAGCAAAACAATTAGTGAACTATAGAAGAATATAGTTATTCAACCCAGAAATTGCAAAGTTTATCGAACTCCTCTGTGAAGCCCTCCTTTTCTGACAATACAAGCATTCATTGCCAAAAAATTCTAGTTTAAAATCCTCTCTGCTTATAAAGAGTTTAAATACAAATAGCATAAATGAACGGTCATCAAAGTTTATTTATTGTCACAACCACTGCATCCAATAAGATGCCACTCAAGGTGAGACTGAAGAAATACATGTGTAGGACTGTACTATGCGCAGCAATTACATGTGATGCACTAAATTTCTTCACCAGCGATGGTATACCTGTTTCCATGGCAGTATACAACACAAGGAAGAGGACTGTCGTCTGGGAATTGAGAAGGAACATAATGACTGCACCTCAAAGTATGGCCCCTTTCATTTATTAGCTGCAAAATTTGCAATATATACTTTCAAAGACTTAAAACATAATCAGA
Organism: Fraxinus angustifolia subsp. syriaca; assembly: GCA_903798275.1. Classification (NCBI taxonomy): domain Eukaryota; kingdom Viridiplantae; phylum Streptophyta; class Magnoliopsida; order Lamiales; family Oleaceae; genus Fraxinus; species Fraxinus angustifolia. The sequence continues at coordinate 8,451 of CAIGRE010144381.1, forward strand.
ACTGCAAAAAGAATATGCAGGATGTTAATTCATATAAAAAGTTTTGTAGAGGATGACCATACTTGCCTCCAGATCTTCTCTTTTGTACTTTCTTCCCGCAAGAGTAAAATTCTTTTCCCACAGATACAGATCTGGGCTATATTCTGCCCTGTTACCAAACAGAGATAAAAAAATTTACAAAAGGAATAACCATGATAGAAAAATGCTCTGTGGAGCAGAAAGATGTTGCAAATTTAATATTATGAGGAAATGAAAAATGTGACAGGATAAAGGTATTATATAAAGAGGACAAAGCAAACATAAAGAGTTAGATAGGATGTAAAAATTATGTGTAAAGGGGTCATCCAAAGTGAGATGTCTCATAGTGCAGGAGAAAATATGAATGTTACTGAGGTTATGAAAGAAAATAAGTCATTATGGCAAAAATATAGAGAAAATTGATATGGTAGTACAGGCACAAACATGTAGCTGAATTAGAAACTAGGTAACCTAAAATTAATGGGTCAAGATATATCAAACAATTCGGAATGTTGTAATAGAGGAATATGCGTCCACTATAACCACAATCTATAAAAATTGCATAGTAAGATCACAGGCACTGATCATAAAAAGAAATATTTATATAAGTGTATATTACATTTGCTTCCATGTGATACAAAATAATAATCTGAAGCTATAGTTGCCAAAGACAGAACAGAAGCAAGCACAGCTATATAACTAGATATTTACACACCGTTTTCCAAAACAATATTGATTTTAGATTTTCCTTTCTAAAACTGATAGACATTGGAAAGACTTCCAAAGAACAAAAAACGTAAAGAAGCTTTGTAATTGCACCATAAGAAAATTCTAATTATTTAAGAAGATGCATATCCAAGAGATTTTGAAGTCGAAAAATCAATCCATCAAGGTAATGGGTTCAAGACTTCAAATAGCAAATTCATAAGGGGAAAAGGATGAATTTGTAAACATACTTAAAACCTAGGCCAATTAGGCATGCAGTATCTAAAATATGAGACTCGGGAGTGTTGCCAAATCGTATGATTCACATTAAGTGAACTTCTTCAGACTTCTAAAGAAAACTGTGGATACCCATGAAGTGAAATTTAACACACAATTTTACTACACCGTGAACTCAATAAACTTTTCCTGTGCCGATATTTGTACTCTGGTCTTCTACGTGCAGCTCTACATATCAATATGGTTGCTACTGGATGTAATCAAATTCTTTAACTTAAGGTGTTAGAGAGTGCCATTTATGTTATTTAATATTTCCTTCAACACGCACTAGCAGGCAGGGCTCACTTTCTCCATCAAACTCTGACATGTGCACAAATTCATATATGGCTGCGAGACTTGAACCTAGGAATGTCCGTTCAATCAAGTGGCATTCTTCTTTTTCTTAACTTAAGTAGAGGGAAGAGGCTTTCTAAGCTAAGAAGGGTTTGAGACCTATGAACAGAACAACTCAACAAAGATGATTAAATGAAGAAGAATGAACGGGAGGTGTCAGAGGAAGAGACCTGGTGTTCTTTCTCGTTTCAAAAGGAATTTCCACAACATAATTAGTAAACCCGGTGTGACCTATGCAAGTGATTTGGTGCTAATATGACACTTGTTTAAAATGTGATTTTGTTTAGTTCCACAAGACTTAAAGTCAAGACGACTCAGATTATGCATTAATAGAACAGAGTAAAACTCAAACAGTACTATTGAAAACAATTGTAAAACAAGAATTGAGAACAAGTGTCATAGATAAATGTACCTTGGCGGGCGAATGACAAAATTAATAAACTGGTCAATCATTTTAGCTAGAAACTGAAGAAGCCTCTCCTCGAGAGATGCGATTCAATTCCCAGCCACTGTTGAAATGGAAAATCTGCTGCAGTATCTTTGTTTGCAGCAGTATCAGGGAAGGAATTCCCAATGGGATTTACGATAATAAGCTTAAATCCGTCAAAGGAACTTAAATTGTTGTCCCATCATTGTGACCATATCCTAGAGTCCAAAATTTCAATCTTTAGAAGAACTCACAAGGATAACAGTAACAACACCAGCTCCAAGATTAATTTTCAATTGGAAGGAAAAATTTTGGGGTGAATTTCCTATTGTGAGACAGATCGCGGATAGCTTAAAATTCTCTGCTTCGAGTTTTCTATTCCTTTTCCTCTATAGCATGAATCTTCTACAACTTGAGCTCCATCTTATCTGAATCACAAACGCAATGATAAATTATTAACTGGTGCTACTAAAAAAACTGGTTGCTACTAAAAAAAAATATTACCCATTATAGAAATATATTTTGATAGATCTCAGAAGTTATTAACTTCAAAAGTAGAATGTTAACATTTGAATTCTAACAAATTCGAAACAAAGAAACGGTTCGATCTAATAAAGAAGTGTCTCAAGCCACAACAAAATTAAACTGAAACTTCCTCAAAAACATTTTAGATCCTTCTCAAATATACCTGACTCAAAAATAACCCCAAAAAACCCTTTTCAAAATTATTGAAAAGCCTGACGGGGTCGTTTCGTAAAAATTAACAAAACTGCTTGTCCAGGTTATGAAGAAATTGCAATTCAAAAGAATTAAAACAAAAATGAGTGGTTTTAGGGAAATCTACTGTGTGAGGAAGAGAAACGGAGAATTTACCTGGCAAAGGTTGGCGTAGTTGCTGAGTTGTAAGCTGCAGCTGGTGCCTCTGCTACCATTGCTGTCGTTTCGTTTGGTTCCAAAAGTAATAATGTTGCAGGCAGAGGACCACAATTTCCAATAAGTGAATACCTTCATCCCCAATTTAGCTGTTTTTCATATTTGGTTTTGCCTCTCACATTTGGTTATTTGGATTTTTGCCCCTTGCGTTTATTTTAAGATTTAAAGGGTGATTGGTAGAGATTAAAATCGAATTAAAATTGAAAAATCAGTCATTATTGTTGATTTTTATTAGACGAGTGGAACCCAATAACGACTTAAAATTGAAAATATAGTCGTTATTGATCTTACCCGTCTAATAAAAGTCAACAATAATGGTTAATTTTTCAATTTTAATTCGATTTTAATCTCTACCAAACATGCCCTTAGCCTATGTTTGACTTGACTTCAGTTCTTAAAAACTTGTGTTTTACCGAACTCATTTTCAAACTTACATTTTGAAAGTAGTCTCATAATTTGAAAGGTAATTTTGATGTGAAATGAATTAAACCGATCAAATTGACCTTTTATCTAGTTAAATTGTCATCGGCTCGAACAAAAATGTCATTTGTTCGGCCAAGTTGACCTCGTACCACCAAAGTTTAGATTATGTTATGTGATTATCCATTTTTCTTAAAAGTAAAATTATCACTGGTTTTGCTGTCAATAAAATTTCCAAGAAGCAAGAAAAATGCAATCTTGTCAAGTTCTTCCTTTCAAAGATGGAGATAATTTGGCTCGGGTTCACGATCTATAAAGAAGCATGTTGGTTTTAAAAGTTAAAAGGGTATTTTTGCAAAAGAAAAAAAGTTTAGGGGTGAAATTCTAATTTATCTTAAATTTCAGGGTGAACTCAAGGATGCAATTAACTTATGAAAATAACAATTTCGCCTCCAACCTTCAAGTTACTGTTTTTTCAACCCATTAAATTTGAATTCAATCCCTGTTAATCTAACATGATAGGAAGACAAAAAAAAAGCGAGTGGAAATATAACAGCACGTGATTGGTCTTGGGTGTGTCTCCACCAATCATGCTACATATACATCGCTTTTTACATTATTTTTTATATCGTGCCACATGACAAAACATGATTGGACAATTTGAAAAAAATAAAATAAAATAAAATACACACACTTTACCGCCCAACATTTTTTATAACTTCTATACAATGTCAAACAAGATGAAAACCAAAAAAATGTACACTTAGCATAATTCATATCTGCACATGCCTACTCTAGTCTCTAGCGCCCAATGTATTCTATTAACAACTCGCCACATCCTTTCTATAAAAATAAATAAATGAAATACTTTTGATTGATTCCCATTTTTGCCAAAACTCATTTTTTTCACAAGTCATTTTCAACTGCACATTTTTTATAAAATAATATTATACGTAAATCAAAATTTTTTTCTTATTTGTTAACAATATTCTCTAAAAATTATTATTCCAAAACTCTTTTTTTTTTCTTTCCAAATTTTCATTAAAATAGAGCCCAAACAATAGCGTACATGTTCTTCAGCAGTCAACAAATAATCAATTATAAACATTCCCATGTATAATAAAATGAGATTATAAACTCTAAGGTAACAGAACCAAGATTCAAGTATACAGGCCAATATATTTTTTAAGAATAATGTTATATATTACTATGATAATAGAACATCGATGATATAGTATTTTATATGAAATAATAGAATTGAACAGTTTGGTTTTTTATGAGAGGGAGGGTGAGCGGAGAGAGGACCATGTGAGGGATAATTGAATTGTCACATTATCCATTTTTCATTATCATATGATAAATGACATTACTCATTTTTTAAAAGAATCTTGATTATAAATACGAGGAAATTACGGTTAGTTTATAAGAACATCATGCGCCTTGTCTTCAACATGGATATGATTAACACAATAAATTGGCTAAAAAGCAAAAATAAGAAAAAGTACCATGAAAGAAATTTGGGAGGGTGGAAAAACATTATTCTAATTAGTAATACCAAGAGCAATGAGTTTAATTAAAAAGGAAGAATTGACCGATGAAAAAGCAATGATGGGATTCTACAACTTTCACTATAGATTGAGTGCACAAAATTCTATTATCAGAAGAAAAAAATAATGACCATGGGATCAAGCAAAAATAGAATATACATGCTCATCACATAGAATCCTAGAGAAATGAGTGAAACAAAAATAAGTCATTATTTTGCTGGCTTTTAGTTGATTGTGACATATTACCAACACGGAATATTAAACAAAATGTCTCATTTGAAATTGTGTTTAAATAAAAACGTGTTTGATTGATATGAAAAATATATCCTAAAAAATAAAATATTTTCCTTAAAAATAAGGAATTTGGCATATTTAAGTTGGAAAACAATAGCAATCAAACACTTCAAAATATGAATTTTGGTGAAAAACTGGCATTTTTCAAGAAAAATAAATGCATCAAACAGACCATGCGTGACTTCTGAATGATGTGACTTTAATCAATTTGACGCTAACACAATTAAAAGATAATCAACTAAAAATAATTTTAATTTTGACGATGGTGCTTATACGACATATTTAATTATAATTTATTGCTTGGACATTGACATCTATAGGAGTCCGACGTTAGTATTACTAGTACAACGAAATTGATGAATTGTGCACTAAAATTGTCATATTGAAGTTGAAGGCCATTGAAATTTTAGCATGAGTTGAATGGCTAAGTGTAATTATGTAAAAGTTGTCTAGTTAAATTCATCAAATCTGCTTCAAGCCACGAGTTAACATGTGAGCTGTAATAAACGTTGGGTAATTAATTATGCTCATCTCATTTTCTTGGGTAAGTTAACTTATGGGAAAATATCGTAATTTAGCCCCTGTTTGGTTCACATTAAATTTTTATTTTTATTTTTATTCTTCTACTCATTTTCAATCACACATTTTTCAATAAAATAATATTTTTCATCACATCAATAACTTTTCCATATGTTTTAACCTACATTCTCTATCAATATATTATTTCAGAATAGATTCTTCCAAAATAATATAGCTCAAATATGGTAAGTTTCATCTATTTCAAAACTAAGAACAAATTTTTCAAATTTCAAAAATCAAATACAAATACAAATACAAATTTATTTATGATTTAATTATATATTTTAATAATTAATATATTAAGGTCACAAATTTATATAATTTGGTCACAAATTAACGATTTAACTAGTCACATATTATTTTTCGATCACAAATCAATAATTTTATGTCATAAATTATTGCACTTTCACTATTCAAAAATTTTATAGATCACAATTTGTTCATCGGTCACAAATCAAAAGTTTATACATAACAATTTATTTATTGATCACAAATCACAAATATTATAAGTCACAATTTATCAGGCAATCACAAATTATTTTAAGGTCACAATTCAAAAATTTTATCGGTCACAATTTGTTTACCGGTCACAAATCAAAAATTTATACCTCACGATTTATTTATCGATCATAAATCACAAATATTATGATTCACAACTTATCAGACAATCACAAATTTTCAAATTATCAGTCACAAATTAATAATTTTTTAGGTCATACGTTATTAATTGATCACAACTTATCATTTTCATTACTCATATATTATTTATTAGTCACAATCGACTAGGGAGGTCAAAAAGGTTTGCCAGCTAGGGCGGCCCATGGCTCGGCTCGGGAAAAGCTCTAGTCGAGCCAGCTTGTGCTCGGAACCATCGAGCCGAAGCTCGAGTCGAGCCAACCCCTGTCATGGGTCATTTCGACCCACTAGCCAAGCTTTATTAAAAAAATTTAAAAATAAATTTTGTATTCACGTCTATATAAATTGTTCAAAATTTAAATTCTTAAAAAATTTAAATTTATCACAAGAAAAAATGAGCTGATTCGGCTCGGTCTACTAATGCCCGAGCTTTCGTTTTTTGGCTGAGCAAGCTCGAGCCAAAAAAAGTCTGAATCATTTTTGCTCAAGCCTAGCCCGAGCTTCAAGTTTCGGCTCGTGGCATGACTGGCTCGGCTCTGCTTGATTCGTTAACACCCCTACAATCGACTAAATAATTTATGACAACAATCAACACTTGTGACCATCACCTCACCACTCTCTCCAACAGTACCTCCGCTACCGTCGCTGCCAAAGCCACCACTACCTCTCGACAGCAACACCATCTCAAACAAACCAACTCATCATAAAAAAATGCCACAACATCGTTGAGCCAGATCCACCATCACCTCGACAAACCCATGGCCACCAACATCTCACCATCACCTCCGACCACCACAACCAGCATTATCAATTACCACCACCAAAAAATCATATCTAAAATTTTCAGCCACACAACACCGCACACCACCACAATAACATCATACACAACTACAACCATCACACCCAACCATCTAACACAACACTATCGAACCCAACCACCGCACTACACACCACCACTACACATCACCACCATACCCTACCATTGCACACAACAGCACCGAACCCAACCACCACCACACAACACTACTGCACCACATCGCACGCCATCACCGCAATCGCAAAACCAACACACTATCACCACCACCCCACCACAGAATCACCACCACCACTACCAATGTTACCACCACACCGCTACCAGTAATTGTAAAACACATAACGACAATCTTGGTGCATCTTACTCTTTTTATGCTTGGACCAAACTAACTTTGAAGCTGCAGTGTCGATCTGAGATCTATGATTGCTGATGGACAGCGAATAGAACCGTACGGTTATCGAAGGTCGACAGGGTCTTCGGGTGAACACTTAGTAGGAACGCCACCTTCCTACGTAGTGCCTATGCAAGGCGCTGACCAACCTATCGGAATAGAGAGGGGTGGGTAGGGAGAGGGATAAAGATATAATATGGAAAGATAAAGGTAAAAGGGAGAGAGATTTGAAAGGGGCCGGGCCACACATATATTAAAAAAAAAAATTGCGTGGATCCCACCGTGTGTGTTGTCCGTACAACATCTATAAAAAAATCATGTACGTCAAGGGGGGTTCGAGATATTTAAGGTTTGCTATGAGTTGAAATCAGGGTTTCATCCGTTTTAATTTTATCTTTTTAAAAATTTAATTATCATCTGATTTTTTAAATAAAAACTTGTAAATATGAATTTTGAAATTGGAAGTTTAAAATTATGGTATGCTGTAATGTCTACTTAACTTATTTTGCTGCACTGCAATTTATTTCACGTTGGATCCATGTATAAATATTATAATTTGAGTATATAGTTCTGAATCCACATCTAACTAAAAGCATATTAAGCCCCTGTTTGAGCCTAGTTAGTCTCAAAATTCATTTTTTGAATATTCATTTTCAACCACATATTTTTTCATAAAATAATTTTACACGTAAATCCAAAAATTTTCTTTATTCTTCAACGACACATTCTCCAGCTTTTTAATATTCCAAAATGCATTTTCTTGGTAAAATGGAGCCCATCTCCTGCTTGAAAATCATTAACGAGAAAATGAGTTTTGAAATAATAATTTTTTGAAAAATGTAGGATTAAAAAGTAGAGAAAAAGTTTTGAATTTACATATAAAATATTTTATTGTGAAAACGTATGGTTAACAATAAGTTTGACCAAAAAAGAGTTTTTTTTTTTTTTTATAATTGTCAAGCAAGGGCTAAGAGATTTAACTCAATTTAAGGGCATGTTTGGCAGAGCTTGTAAAAAGCCAAAACTACTTTCAAGCCATTTTTTATCCACACCTTTCATTATGCTCACCAATACTTCACATGTATCTACCCTTCATTCTATCTATTTATAATTTAAACCGATTATAAACAACTCTCAAACATGCATGGTTTTAAGCTTATTTAAATAATTTTCTAGAAGTATTTTGTTTATTTAAAAGAGTTTTTTGAAGAAGTTAACACAATGTGACTTCATCGGAATGCTATACTACAAAAAGCAAAAGATATTCCAAGCAGACCTAAAGATAAGAGGCGCGCAATAAAAAAATAAAAAAATAAAAATTCTCTACTACAAAATGCAAAAGATATTCAAACAGGCCTAAAGATAAGAGGCGCAAAACATTAGTCCATTATGCCAAAAAAAAAAAACTTCACAATTACTTTTTCCTGCTACACGCAAACACACATTGAAAGGTAGGAGTCTTTAAGAGGCGAGGACTTAAAGCGCACTTCCCTTCACGTAAAGCAATGTTATGATTGGGAAGTCAATTCCTGAAGACTCGTTGTACATCCAACATAAAAGATAAGGCGATTTCAATCCCACTACAATTCCCGAGACACTTCGTTTTCAATGACTGGCACATATGAGCAAACACTGACCACGCATGATTTTAAGTTGTAAACGATCGTGTACAATCTTGATTTAGTACATGATAAAGCATTGATTATTACAATATAAGAAATGTATGCCTTAAAAAGTTACAATTTTGTCAAATTATGGATACATTTGAGTCAATTTCGTACCATTCCGAGCTCTTCAATGATTTGCCACAAATTTTGTTGAGAAGCATAACACAATTTCACTCTCCACAGAACAAGTTGATTCAGCACCAAGGTTAAATCAACAATTAATGATGATGGTAATGCTGTTTCAACATCTTATCATTCCATCTCTTATCCAAATGATAGATTCGCTCACAAGTAGGGTTTATTTGGTAGGTAAGATATTAACATTGGTTGATGTCAATTATGATGGACAGCCAGGAAAGGGGAACCTGCATTTCCAGTCCTCCCAGTCATAAATTTAATGTATGCTCTGGTCTGTATGCATGGTCCAAAGCTATGATGATATTTTGGTCTGAACTGAGTCGAGTGCTAAAAATCAGTCAGGTTTCACAACAGCCTGGAGCTTCCAACCACCAAATCCCGCTGAAGAAAATGCCTGAAGACGAAATAAATGACATTAGGTGGGAATAAAAGAGAACAAAAAAGAAACTTTGATTTTGCATTGCTGCTACTGAAGAACACACAAAAAGCTGGCAACCATGAAAGATTAAAACAGACCATCTGATCTGGGATAAACTATATTGAAAATGCCCTCTTAACCAGTTTTCCCATTTATTCTGTTCGTTAAAAATTCCTAGTCTTGGTTTCAGTTTTTCCAGATGTATCAGAACTTTTTCCATCTATTAAATATTAGTCCAGGCACTTTACATTCTTCATGATTCAACCTTTGCCCTATTTATTGTCTTCATCTTAAATATTATCCTCAAACACCCTGTTGTGGTGATAACAAGATCGCCAATTTATCTAGTAGAACACCTTTACCCCCACATAACTCATCCACATTCTTCAATAATAGGTATAAGGCTGACCAAAAGAATGTAGATGGCTTTGTTATAAGGTGGACAAAGAAGGCCCGCTTAGATAACTTCAATCTGCTGGTAAATAGGGAGTACGGTACAGGGCTATCCAATACATTATCATAGCAGCCACCACCAACAGCAGCAGCAGATTATATGGTTGAATCGGGGCACAAATATACCATACCCAACTTCTTGTTATGTTCCACCACCAAATGGAGTTGTTAGTTGTTGGCAACCATGTTAGTGGTCAGTTGGGAAGGTGGTTGTATATGCAATGATGGAGGTGGCTGCTGATAGCGGAAGTCTTGTTCCTCACCATACCCAAGCTAAAGGCAGGCATCCAGACATTGACGTCGATCCCATCATAATAATTAGTTTAAACGCAGAAAATAAACTAAACTACAGGCAGGAATCTTCATTGACTGGATCACTTGCCCGCTCCTATTGTCTAGGTTTTGTTCGGGGATCGGGGTCTGATGCATGTCTTGGTACATTGAACTGACTCAAAAGTCGGTGCGCCTGGGGCTGGTGGGTCAATATTTATTACTTTTTAATATTGATTTTTAGATATAAATATTCGGTTAACAAATTGTATTTAAGCTTAGCCCTTGTTTGGTTCCTATTATTTTCAAAATACATTTTTCTCTTTTTTATTTTCAACCACACATTTTTCAATTAAATAATATTACACGCAAACCCAAAATTTTTCTTATTTTTTAACTACGCATCCTCCATCAAAATGCTATTTCAAAATGCATTTTGAGCAAACAATGGGGCTCAAATAGGCATTGTAGAAATGGATCAATTTGTTAAACATGTTCATTAAGATTTATTTAGCTAATATTTAAACAGAGAGGCAATATATTATAAAAAGACACAAAAAGAACTCATTAGAAAATTATTAAAATAGAGTATAAAACAAACAATATATAAAAGGAAAAAAATAAAAAATAAACAAAAGCCCTTGACAAGCACATAATATTTACTTAACCAATTTTGATTATTAAATAACGGGAATAATAATTCTTTCACGGAAGTCATATCTAAGACATTTTCATGCTTACAGATAGCTTATTCATCCAGGACTAGTAACAGGGGGTTTCAGTAGCAAGTCTTTTAGAAGTGTGAGGGAGTTCATAGTTGCTTTCCTGATCACATGTGGATGTTCAGCATTTTGCCCCTTAATTGACGGTCATGGTTTCTGCCAATTTAATTCTCCTGCTTATAAGTTAGGCTGTTTTGTACGAGGACAAGGCATAATGTAACTAGAGTCATATTCAAAAAATTTTCTGAGCAAGATGTGAGTTATTTGTGCAGTGCAAGAGTTCCAATGTGTTATATATCTGCAAAGACTTTCCACCGGGAATAGTTACTATTTAACAAGAGGATATGTCTAGTAACCAGAAGGTAGCACTTCTCTTGCAGCCTAAGAGAAACTTCAATTATTAGTTCATCCTTGTCAGTTTCGAATTTCCTTTTTGAATGAATTGCAAATGAACAAAAGATACGTAAAAATAGCGGAATTTCATAATGATAGTATGGAGCAAAGATAAATTGAAGGATAAAGAATCCTTACCTCTTCCCATGATTTTCCAGTGGCTTCAAGCAGAGCAGCATTGCAAGCTTTCAGTTCTATGGAAGCACCAGATAACACAGAGGCTGCCTCCTCCCATCCCCTATTATGCCCCATACACCTGGACAATTACTCGAAGATCAACACGCTCGGATGATGCATGAATTTCTAAGTTGAACTATTATGGGACCTTCAAGGTTAGGTACTACACATCGAAGAGAGGCCCTCTGGGAAATAATCTTCCTTTTTTATGAAGTTGTTCTCTCTAGAAAGAAATCAAACTTTGAAAAGAACAAACCAGAGAACAGACAAAAGGACGCCATTTTGCATAAATTTGAGTGTCCCGTCGAGTGAATATCAAAGAAAAGAGCTTCTCGCAGCTTCAGTTATATTATAGCAGACACTCACCATTACAAGCAAAGGCAATCAATTATAGTTGAAAATCAAATTTTGAGCATGTTCGATATAGCTCAAAATACAATTTATTAGTTTGACAGTACATGAAATTTGGGCTCTGTTCGCTAGAGATTAAAATTCAATTAAAATTGAAAATATAGTCGTTATTGGGTCTCACTTGTCTAATAAAAGTCAACAATAACGGCTAATTTTTCAATTTTAATATGATTTTAATCTCTACCAAACACACTCTTTAATAATCAACAGTAAGAAGGATATCTATGAAAGAAAAAGTATAATGTCTTCATTCTATGCAGATAAAAAATGGCCTTAAGTCTCTTATGATCTCAAGAGGCATGATCCGCACATAGTACTTCACCTACACCTACAAGGCCACAAATGCCAAAGCAGTTGCACAGTCAGCAGAACTCACATGACAGTAAGTATATTGTCCTCTGAGTATTTACAGATAGCCTGCTGAAGATGCTCGGTTGTCTGTCCATCCATGGCTGCGATGGAGTAAAAGCTTGAAATGAAATGAACCTTGGCTTCCAGAAAGCCTAGAACTTGCTCCTGCATAATTTTCAGTGTTTCCCGTGTCCGCTGTGCATCACTACGCAGTTCAACAATAGTGAGCAAAAGATCCACAGAACAATATATTCAGTTCTCTATTCAACTGTAACTGGAATCCAGAGAAAATCCTAACCTTGAGAGTATTAGTTCAGGAATCCAGCCCAATTGTTGAAGTTTGTGTGAGACTTTGACTGCATCAGCTTGTCCAGATTTACTCAAAGGGCGATCATGGTCTATTCAATAAACAATGGAATTATAATCAGTAGTTAGAATAGAATACAACAGAATGCTTTGCTAGGCAGAATATCACAATGTATTCCTTTTCATTCGGTAACTTTACCCTTTTTTGGAAAGAATGAGTTTTTGAATAGTAAATTTTTGGATGCGAGAATACTTGGTTATAAATAAGTACGAAAAAAAAAAAAAGAGTTTGAAAAGAACCATTGTCAATACATAACCGAAAAAGAGCTATTTCTCAATGGAAGTACTGTAGTGACAATATGAAAATTTAGCCAGCACATAACCAAAAATTGGATGCAGTAAAATTTAATAACGATGGATAATGGTGGCTTAAAGCAAAATTATCTCGTGCTAAAGGAAGCAGTATAATACGAGAATAAAACTTAGCAAAAATGAGTATCAACTAGTGCTTCCGTAAATTACCAAGAGTTCCTCCTCCTCTCTCTAATTTATACGTTATCCACAGTAGTTCTCACAACGTACAACACGCAAAAATTAATTAATTCCTCAGCAAGAGCAATTTGAGTTGCAAAGTAAGAGAAACAATACCTCGGAGGGAACGATTTTCCCACGAACTGTGGGCGTGTCGGAGCAATATGAGGCGGCGGGAAACTGGTTCAGCCGGAGTATCAGGCGAGGCCTGACCTTCTACGGCCTCAATTACAATAGAATTTCTGGTCGAGGAGGATGATTTTCTTGTAATTCTGGTTGTTGTTAAAAGAGGTACGCGGCGGAATGCATCCGTTGTAGTGTTGGCGAGGGGCAATAGTACTCCAGCACCATTCATCTTAGCGCCTTGGTTGATCTGATTTTCAGTGTATTGTTTCGCAATTTTGTGTTGTTTAATGGAATTGGGGTAGAAGGTCGAGATTGCATATCTAACTGTAAAATCGCACCACGGCTACTTTTACAACTGAATTACTGCAATAATATGATTGCACTTTCATTTCTAGGGTTGGAAAAACATTGATTTTGTGTTTCAGCCATGATATTCTGAATGAATTTATTTTGAAATAGTAAATTAATGGAGAATGTATAGTTGAAAAAGAAGGAAAAATTGTTTTCCCTAGAAAGTTATTTTACTTTTAACGTACTTATCAAACTTGTAAATTACGAAATTTATTTTTATTTCTATTTGTTGAATTAGAAACAATATTTCATTCATTTTTTGAGCAATTATCGAAAATGTTGATATTACGTAAAGTGAGAATCTATCACTACATTTTTTATAATCTCATTCCGAGAAGAAAATATTTAACTAGTTGTGTGCTTAAAATGCAAATTTGATTATGTGATAATTGTTTATTATGTGTTTAATGATATTCCGTTGCTTGGTTTACGAGTAAAATTGAGATCGAGAAGATGTATTTATCTAACTCATGCAATAAATGATACAAGTTTTGATAAGAGATCGAAAGATATATATTCTTATAATTTATTCAATCTTGATTGAATTCGTGTGAAATAATGTTATTGTTTGTGTATAAATATATAGTAAATTCATACATGTGAATACGATTAATTGTACTCGAGAAAGATCGTTAGCTAAAATGATTAATTCGATATTAACACATATGAAAAAGAGCTGAATAATGTTGGATTAAATGAGTGCTAAATAATTTAAGTGAAATCAAAATTACTAACTACTTCATCACATGAACTTTCACGAAGTCTTTAAGCGCAGGTTGATTTAGTTAAATTAGATTATTATAATTTTAATCAAACTCAATTCTTAAATCATTATTTGGTTACCATATTAATTTTAATTGAAACTATGAGTATAATGAAAAT
>CAIGRE010144397.1:0-10023 GCA_903798275.1 Fraxinus angustifolia subsp. syriaca
AGGGACCAAGGAAATAGTTGACTTCATCTTAGCTTGTGAAAAATACCAACAAGAAGAAAAGAAGAGCTACATAGAAAAGCCTTTGAAACCTTCCAACATTGTTAAATCAAAAGAGGTTTTGAAGGTTGCACCGAAGTTGAAGCCACCTCCTGATCCTCGTGGCCATGCTATATTGAATCAAAATCCAAAACCACGGAAAAAATTATCAAAATGTGAACGAAGTATCTCTTGAAAGTCCAAATTAATACAATTGACAGTGTTAGCTAATGACATTAAAGAAGCACTTCTTGGAAGACAATTTTAGCTTCCTATATCTCTATTTCTTATCTTTAGATATTAGTTTATATTTTTATTAGTAATGTATTAATGTGTTTGGTTTTCTTATAGGAAATCTCAAGTTTAGGGAGAAGCTACTATGAGCATCCATCAAATCCATCATCGCATCATTGATGCCAATAGCAATGAAGACGATAATATTCTCACTCAGATAAGTCCTCCTTTTTCTCTAATTTTATATTGAGGACAATGTTTAATTTAGGTTTAGAATGGTGAAATATTAATTATCTAATTGCTTAGTTGTTCTTGTGTGAAATTTTTTAGTTGTTTTTGTGTGAATTTTTTTTTTTTTGTTAAAAAAAGTAAAAAATTGTTTTGCATGCTTGTGGGAATTAGATAGCCTTGTCGAATTATGAATAAGTTGTGTGTTTTGGGTTAAGTTTTTGCTTATTCACGTGAAACATAACTATGCATGTGCATTCAATATATAGCGTTGTATAGGAATAGGTTGATTCACATGATTTAGGTTGAAATAAAGTGCTTAGATGCTCAATCTGATAACCTATGATTCACTATAATCTTAACCTTATATAGCATAATTTGGGGTGTTCGAGCCAATAAAAGAGATGATTTAGACTTGTGCTGATTCCATGCATGTTGAAAAAAATATTGGCGTGGAGTGTCTCTAACTTTCAAATATGAACTAGGTGGTTACCATATGCTAGGGAGCTAACCCTTTTAATTTTGCTTTTCTTTTAAAGAAAAAGGGCTTTGCGATTGTTAACTCTATGCCTCATATCGACATCTTTTTTACTCGAGTTAGTAAATCCGTTGGGATATCTTGAAACTCGGTACCCTTTGGTCTTTAAAGTTGGGGAATTATCGACTAAAAGCTTATTACAGGACCGAAGCACTCATAAATTAGGAGAATCATTACATGCATAAATTGTTGACATTACCGGGTAGACTAAACCAAATTTGAGTAGTGTAAGAAATTGGTATTGGCACTAAACTTTAGAATACGCCATCGAGAAGAAAATGAAAGAAAACAAGTTTGGGAGTGTGTGAAGAAAAGAAATATTTGACTTTTAAGGTCAGGAATTGAACCATTTTGTAAATGTACAGCGTTGCAATTGATTCTTCACGCAAAAACCCATTTTGTATTAAATAGGTGAGAACTTAGCTTTTGCATTATAACTTTGAAGTAGTTCATGAATTTGATATCATGGTGTCAATCCTGAGCCATATAGATAAGCTTTCTAGCTAAACTTGTTTTAGGTGAGTTCACTTGTTAGTTTTGCTTATGCTTTTTATTTGTTCTTTTCTTTTGTTTTGTGTTTGCTCTAGGACTAGAAAAGTATTAAGTTTGAAGGTGTTTGATGAGTGTGTTTCACCCGTAGTTTTAATGCCTTTTAAGCTTACTATTTTGATTGTTTTTGAGAGTTTTTTAGGACATTTTGATTTTTGTTTCGATGTTGTTTTATATGTATGGCAAAGTGGTGAAATGAGGAGATTAATAAGCTAAAAAGGATAATGTTGATTTTGATGTGGAAACCGTGCAAACGAGGTGAAGAAAGTTACCAGGGGATGAAGAAAATAGCAAAGCAGCGCCTACGTGCGCCCAATGGCATCACAACGTCATGAGAGTAGAAGAGGACTAGAATGCTAGCGTCGCAGCGCTAACTCACACAAGATCGCAGCACTGCGAATCCAGCACTAGAGCGCCACTGGCAGTTAGAAGGAATTTCGTTTTTCTTAGATTCTTTTAAGGGCCAATCAGACCCTAACTCTTCATGGGATTTCAAGATATTATAAATACAACCCTAGAGACCACTTCTAAAGGCAAGCAGCAAGCAATCATCAAGAAATCAAAGTGAAATCAAGAATATTGCAAAGGAGATTGAAGATCTACCAAAACTAGTTTTTTTATTCTCTTCTCTATGTTATTTTATATGAATTTGATTATATCTATGGATTCCGTCATGAACTAAATTCATAATCTATGGTTTTATGTAACCAAAACTTGAGAATATAGTTTGATTTTATTATAGTCATTTCTTTAAGATTTTCTAATCATTTTTATTAGTGTTATTTATTAATAATGCTTTCAATTTTCGTATGAATAATTGAATGATTTGATGTTAGTCAATTTTGGCACTCGGAAGAGGGAAATTTAGGATTGATCTTAGAACAACACAACCTAGTAAATTATAAGCTTCCGGATAAAGTATAATTCATTTGAATCATGTTTTACCTAAGAACCACAAACTTGATAATTTCTAAATTTTAATTCGGAATTGAAATATAGGAATAGTTTCTATCCGACGCTCGAGAGAGGGTAGAATTAAATTAGGGATTTTGCCTATAAATTTTGGAAAAACGACTAGAAATAATTATAAAATTAAAAATCATATTTGATAGTTAGGTGAAATCATAACCCTGGTCTTTCTCACATTGATAAATTTTTAAAACTTGTATTTGTTTGTGGACGTCACCATATTCACAATTCAATTAGTTAATAACATTGATACTAAAACTCAATTTTCCAGATAAAATAAGAGCTAAACAATTATAGTTCTTAGTATAAATTGAATATTAATCCCTGTCGTTCTTAACTTCATTATTATATTACAAAACTTGATACAGTATACTTAAGGTATATTTACGTGGTAGAAAATGCGTAACACATGCAGTTCATTATAAAAATTTTCCAGCGAACCACCAACTTGCTTAAGTCTGCTTACCCACCTACGAAGTTCATAGACTTGGGAAGTAACAATTCCATTAAAAAATGTGGTCGCAATGGCATCACACACTTGTTTAGCAGTTGGATACCAAATGAAGGTGCTAATAAGAGAGGTTCCATAGAGTTAATTAACCATGCTTTGACTATTACATTATTAGTTCGCCATCGCCCGATTCTGGAATCCTTCTGAGACGACTGAGGAAGGTCACCATTAAAATATCACAATTGATCCTTGGCTACGATATACATCTCAACCACTTGGGACCATAGGGCATAATTGATCCATCCAATTTGATGCCAGTAGGTGCTGCCCATATCTGCTGTCAGTGTCAAGGTTGAGAATTTATTTAAAGCTTCAGTTAGTTACCTCAAGATAGTAGGTGGTGGAGAATCACCAGAATTGGAACCAGTGTCAGCCGTGGAAGTAGTAGGGTGGAAGGACTTCGGTTTAGGAGGCTACAGATATCAAAGGGCAGGGAATTGTTTGCTCTGATACCATGACAGATTCTAGAATATAGAGTTGTCATTATACAGAGATGGAAGAATACATATAGTAGCCAGGTAAGGTCTATATTTGGCTACTCCAGCTAATTACATTACAGACTAACTTGGTTAACTCCATTTTAAATTTGTAAAAGAACTTTTTTCTTCTCCGACTTTTTCCCCACCCATGGAGAAAGTAGAACACCACCAAGTCACCAAACCCACTCTCCAACACTCCAAATCATCAACTCTCCACAAACCGCCAGAGGTAACTTGCTCGCCTCCATCATGCCAACTCAACCCTAAACTCAATCACCAGTGGGACGACGCACCTCCCTCCTTTAACCTAGTGACAGCTGACTTTCTGTCACATGGAAGATTAACTCCAGATTATTTAAAAGCTAGTAAAAGGGCAGGAAGAGTTCAAGTTAGTTAGAAATCTGTTGTTAGTTAGAAGTCTGTTGTTAGTTGTTAACGAGTTGTTAGTCAGCTGTCACTAATTGTCTATAAAGTCAGCTAACGCACTCCGTAATTGAAGCATTCAAAATTGCATTATCCCCTTTCCCCCATTTTCCATTTCCAGTTTTGCTTTGTGCCACTTACCTTACTTCAACCAACTGCCACCTCCTCCCTTCTCTGCCCCAACCTTCAACATCATCTTCATCTACAAAGGCTTGTAGTAAATCTCTTGCTTCTATCTTTGAATATTCTTCTTCCTCCACTGACATTAAACCTATCTCTCCATTCAAAGGTGAGCAGTGAGTTCATTTCTCCCAAAAAGATTGTCAGAAATATTAAACCCCTTATAAGATTGTCCTCATTGGAATTTTTTTGAAAAAAAAAAACAAACGTCCTATTGAACAAGTTCTAAAATTCAGTTTTACCTTCAATATATCGTGTCCTTTTAGTTTAGGGTTAATGGATTGTATGCATATTATCATTAGAGAAATTAGATTCTCAGTGGAAGAGGATGCCCTCAAGATTTTTCTCCAAACCTCTTTGCAAATGGCACAAGCATCTATGAGAGTACTGAAATTCTCATATATTTTTTTCCTTTCCCCTTTTATTTCTATTCACCTGGAACTTTACAACCTGAGATGGGATACCACAAAGTAATTCAAGTTTTTAGGATAGCCTTA
Organism: Fraxinus angustifolia subsp. syriaca; assembly: GCA_903798275.1. Taxonomy (NCBI): domain Eukaryota; kingdom Viridiplantae; phylum Streptophyta; class Magnoliopsida; order Lamiales; family Oleaceae; genus Fraxinus; species Fraxinus angustifolia. The sequence continues at coordinate 4,645 of CAIGRE010144397.1, forward strand.
ACAGCCCTTAAACAATCATTGGATTCCTTGTCTTTTTCTTTCTGTGGCTACAATGAAATGACTCTCTCAATTTCAAAATCTTCAGGAAACTAATGAACCAGAAAATAACATAATGGATATATCTTGGTACCATAAATTATTTTCTAGAACTTATACTTCAGATGATTTGAGAAAAGGAAAAACCTTATAATCCCTTGAGTTGCAAGTGGGAACTCTAGTTATTGATTGATATACAATACTAAAAGTGCATTGCCTTGATTCATCTAGTTAAAATTAATAAACCAATAGAGAAGTACGGAAAATGACAAAATGATTATTAAAAAAAAAAAACAACTTACAGAAGAAGGGATGCCGGTGAATGCAAAGAACCCAAGCAATGGAGCATAAAATATACTGTCTGAGTTCAGAACTCCAAAAACAGGTTTTTGATTCACGTACTCGAATGCAAAAAAAAAAAAAAACTTACAGAAGAAGGGATGCCGGTGAATGCAAAGAACCCAAGCAATGGAGCATAAAATATACTGTCTGAGTTCAGAACTCCAAAAACAGGTTTTTGATTCACGTACTCGAATGCAGAACCAATCTGCGTTCAACACAATCAAAACCAACTACATCTGTAGATATTCTATCCAATTGGTAATGCAAAAGAATTTTACAGGAACTGGACTTCAATTGTTCTATAAAATCATCCACTATGTCTATACTTGGACGGATTGCAATTAGAGACTGAGCAATTTACTGAAAATTACTATCATTTTCTCGGGATTATATAATAGTACATCCTTATACACCAAGATTCAATCTTTTTCAAGCCATCAACCTAATTGAAACTATAAAAAAGAAAAAAAGTCATTACAAAATATGTTTTTACCGCGGCAATGGCAGTGATAGCTGATGCAAGCAAGTAGACATAGAAGGGAACCTCAAACCCAGAAGACTCTTTCTGGGCCTCTTGGCGTGCCCAAGGCGGAGTTTCATCCGAACCGGGTTTCGCCCATGAAGGGACTGATGGGTCATCATTACCGTCTTCTTCTCCTTTCGAGTTGCTTGTATTTTTCGAAGAGTCTCCAGAGGCAGCCAACACTCTCAGCCTACAACCATATATTAACTGCTCATGCCCAGTTGGAGGAACAATTTTTCCTTTCAATTGCAGCCCAGACCAATAGTATGAATTTGGGTGCCATGGAATGGAAGTTTTTGATAAATAGAAAGTTGAATTTGTGTTGCACGAAGATAAGGAGGCTAAAGCCACCATCATTTTGGAAGCACGTAAAGATAATTCTATTGTAGAAGTTCAAAAATACATTTTCAGTTCAACTAAGCTGGGTGGGGACGAAGAGGGGAGAGAGGATATTGGATACTCATTTATTTGGCCAGAGAAGGTATTACGGGTACAACTGAACTGATGGTCGAGATTTCACCAAGAAATGACGCCGTTTTGTTCTACCCTTTGTCGAAACTAGCAGAAAATGAAATAATGGTTGTATAGGTTAGAATACGGACCAGCTTGTCTCGAGCGCCCGAAACTTGGCGCAGAAGTTGGCTCCACTTGGGGATTGATGGAATCGATCTTCATTTCCGGGTGATGGCCCGTTACAGGAGGCTCCTACCGCTTTGTAACTACACTACAAAAAAAATAAAATAATAATAAATAAATAATAGACTGGCTCGATTCGGTAAGCCCGAGCCAAGCCTCAATTTTTCGGCCAAGCTTCGACTCGAGCCAAGAAAACCCTAGCAATTTTTTGTCAGGGTCGTGTTTGAGCAAGTGTTCAAGCCGCGAACTGCTGCTCAAACCCGTTTACATCTATTAGAAATGGCAACATAACCTAGGTTGCATGGTTTGATGTGTTGATGAACAAAGTTTTGTATTTTTAGAGTTTTTTATACAAATGAAAACATCGTCAATTTCATAAAAATAGGATAAAAAAATTACAAATTATTAAAGGGCTGTTCTCTTTAATATTTTTCAAAAAAAAATATTTCAAAAACTTACTTCAATAACTAAATTAATATTTTTGTATTAATGTGGGGAATTGGGATTGAGATGAGGAACATGCTCCATCGCAAACTTATTTCTACTCTTATTTTTTGTTTTAATTTATATTTTAAACTGCAATCGTATTTAGAAAAATAAAAAGTTATATTAAAAATAAAAAATAAGTCAGACTAAAATGAGAATATTTTAAAGGAACAATACATATCTAAAGTAGTACAAGATATAATTTCTAAATTAAGAAACTTGTTTTAAAATTTAAAATATCATGTCATAATTCAATTTTTATTAATTAAATAGACAATTTAAAATATTTTACTATTTAAATATATTAAGGCCACAATATTATACAATTTATGGTCGCAATTACGTACTAGTCACAATCACAAAATGTCAAAGTCATAAATCATAAATTTTATAGGTCAAGACTTATTTTATCGGATATAAATCATAAAATCTTATAAGTCACGACTTATTTCTTAGTCAAAAATCATAAATTTGATAGCTCATAGCTTATTTATCGATCATAAATTATCAAATTAAATTGTTACAATTACCCAATCAACTGATCACAAATTACCATTCATCTCTCGCAACATATCCCCACTCGACTCTTACCACTGTCAAAACCATTATACCTCTTCAAATCTACCACTACCTCCACCTCCACCTCCACCTCCACCAACCACACTTGCATTGCCACTACACAAGAAGCAACTCAACGTCGCCACCATGGCCATTGCAGCACTACCTCTTCCTCAAATCCACCATCTCCTCGACCTCTACCACACTATACGCATCACACCCCATAAAAAAAATCTCCAAACTCGTCGCCACCATCATATCACCTCACCACTACCATAGCATGTATCAACAATCACTATCGCCACTCCCTCAAATCCATCATCTCTTCCACCTCTACCCAAAATAGATCACACCAATGCAAACAGAGAAACATAGATGCCCATGACAAAGAAAACAGATTGCGCCAATGCAAAGAGCATCGACGTTGCTGCTATGATTGTCATCGCTAGCACGAGCATCGCAGCTGCATCATAAAGAGTCGCAAAAAGGATGCAAAGAAACAGTTCGGATGAAGAGGCAATGGGTGTGAAATGAAGCATCAATAACGATGGTTTTTTTTTTTGAAAATGAATTAGGGTTTGTGGGATGGCGGAGTGAAGCTAAGAGATTAATGTAATTTAATAATAATTTTGTTATTATTTTTATTAAAAAACTGAATTATGACCCGATTTTTGAATAAATAAGTTGTAAATCTGATTTTTGAGGTGAGAAGTTAAAAATCATGTGCGGATGTATGGCGCCACTGCTACTCAGTGAAGAGTCACTAAAAGGGGTAGGAAGGAGCAGATTGGACGAATAGGGGCTGAGTGTGAAATAAAGCAACAACATTGATGGATATTTTTTTGAAAATGAATTAGGGCTTGTGGGGTGGAGTGGGGTGGAGGTGGTAGAATAATTTAATTTAATAATATGAAAATCTTAAAATTATGAATTATGACCTAATTTTTTTATTAAGTGAAAAATTAAAAATCATGGAGGTAATTTTCATTTTAATTTATTACTGTTGAGAATCCGACCAAATAATTAAAAATAAGAATAATATGAGTAATATGAAAGTAACTGATCAAAAAGAAAACAAGATTTACGTGGAAACCCGAATTCGAGAAAACCAAGGGTTGAGTCGAGGAATTCATTATAATCAATAGTAAAGAGTTACAAATGATTTTTCCGGACCAATAACTAATGGATAATTGGTCAATTTCAATATGTGTTGTACACCACATATTTATAATCAAAGAATCTTTTAACATATTAGGAGAATTAATACATGAAGAGTTTAATATAAGGTGAAGTCTCAATACAATGAGTAAAATCAATAATGGAGAATTTAAGATGAAGTATGAGTCATTCACCTTTGACTCTTTCAAGACATTTTTAAGTTTGCTATCAATTCTCAATACTCATTCGACGGTATTTTCAATCAACAGCTCAACAATAATTCAAATCACAACTTAATTCTAACAAACTCCACCTTGATACGAATTTCATTATAAAGAATAAAACTTAATTCTCCAACTCCAACAAAATTTTCCAAACACTCCACCAAATTACTCCACCTCTTCCGACATGCCCCTCAGAGCATACTCAGTAATTGTGGCCTAATTACAAGCCCTACTTATTAGCAGAATTACCTTGCGTTCAAACCTGCTTAAATCATCTCGTTCATTTTCAGTTCTAGTTGAATCACCAAACATGTTCGAATCATCACGAGCAACACTAACTTCACTAAGTTGCCAAACTCACTCAAATCACTGTGAGCAACATGATCAACAAGATCACAACTAGTTCTACCTAAGCTACATGAAGATAATATAATATTATTGTTCGAATTACCACGAACAAGCTGATCACAATCAACTCTACCCGAGTTACTGTTTATTAAATCATAAGCTACAACTGCATCTGCATCCACTATGATCGCCAAACCCTCTAAGACATATAACCTGGACTTTCTCCGTCCCCTTAACACAACTCGTGCACTGTTGCTAACTTTTAGAACCTCAACATGTATACTAGTTCCCTTCTAAATCGAGAGCACTCAAAGAGATTAAATTCATGCTTATACCAGAGCTTTTCAAACCTGACCAAGTATTCTAACTGTCCCATCAAACACCTTGATTTTGATATTACTAATCTCAACCATTTTACAAGGCTCATTATTTCTTATCATCACGGAACCCTTTGTAACTATTTCATATGAAAGAAAAACAATCTGGATTTGAACACATATGAAAAGTGCAAGCCAAATCCAGAATCCAATCATCATCATGTTTGGAGTCACCATCAGTAATTGTCAAAAGATCTCTACCGATGTCTTCTTCTACAAGATTGACATTATCAGAATTTTCTAGTTGTCCCTTATTATCTGTAGTAGCAAACTTGTTCCGCCACTCATAGCAATCCCTCTTCATGTGTTCTTTATTGTTGCAATACCAACAGACTTTATTACTGTTGTTATCGTTGACTCTGCCCCTTCCATGACCACTTGTCTTCCTTTCACAAATAATAAGACCATCTGACTGTGCTTTAGAACTGATGATAAGATGTTTCATCTTCTCTTTAAAATAAAGCACATCATATACTTTGTCAATAATAAGAGTATCCCGATTATAAAGAATGGTATCTCTTATAAAATTCACGTATGAAGGCGATAATGAACATAACAATATTAGCCCTTAATCTTCTTCATCATGTTTGAACTCAATAGTCTCCAAATCAGCCAAAATTTCCTCGAACACCGATATATGATATTTCAAAGATCCACCTTCCATCAAGCGATGAGAATACAAATGCTACTT
>CAIGRE010144462.1:0-11794 GCA_903798275.1 Fraxinus angustifolia subsp. syriaca
CTTTATCGAGGTTTAACTGTATTTGCATTTCTTTTTGTTTTGCTAAATATACAACAGAACTGCAAAATACCTTTTGGCTTCATAGTTAACTCATGCGTTTCAAAAGCTTTTGCATTTTTATCATTTGTTTCTATAGCATTGCTTTTTAGTCTTAAACTTTATTTGGACACTCACGTTCGAGCGCTATATTTTAGATCTTTTTCTATCCTTAGATTCTTCTAAAACCTCTCTTACTATATTTCTATTGCAACTAACCATCCCATTCTACATCATCTTAGTACATATCATTATTATTTTTTCAACCCCGTGCAGGTTCAACCATCTTGTTCTATGAATTTGAAACTCTTTTGTACCTTTTTTCCATTTCTATAGTTATATAAAGCACCACCTGTGTAGTTAAGCTTCAAGAGGCCTTACAATCCTTCGACTAATGTGGTACTCTTTTATATCCTTAGCTACATTTCTCCACATGTTTGTTCAAATTTCCCCAACAAAAATATTATCTTGACTAGGTGTTGCTTCAAGCAATCCATACATGCCTTTCCAAAAGTATTGTTTGGTCTTATTTATTCATATTTGAGGAGAATATGTTAATGTTAAGATTTTGAGTTTCATCTACATCTTAAAAGGTCAACCTTATTTAGAGGAGTAAATCAATACTTTATAAGTTGATCTACATTTTCATCTTTATTCGATGTAAGATTTTATCTATTAGCATGCTCCCTCAAGATGATGGTTCGTTTGAGCTGACCAATCTTGAAATCCTTGTGATTAATTTTTGGGAGTCATAATCAGATCGAATTACTCGTTGGAGTTTAAAGGACTCTAATATCATGTTAATATTTGGAGTTCCATTTTAAAATGTTAACCTTATTGAGAGGAGTAACACAATCCTTTATAAGTTGGTTTATATTTTCATCTTTATTCGATACGAAATTTTATCCCTTAACAGTTAATAAACGAATTGATTCTCAATCTCATAAAATAAGTATTAGTTGATATTTTCATGGCACCAACTTAGTCCCAAGAATGTCCTAATTTTATTATCGATTGACTTACTTCTTCGCGTGTCTATATCTTTTAGATATATAGTTAGAACTCTTGCTTATTTTTCAACACCTCAAGATGCTAAAGTGTCTTATCTTGTTGTTTATAGATAGAAAATACGGAGTCAGCTATTTTATTGTTGGTAAATACGGAGTAGAATTCAAAAGCATGGTAAATGAAAGAAGATTCATTGAATGAGTTGAATCTAAACCTCTTTAGCTAATTCTTGTCTACTTTTCACTAATTTTGATATTTGATGGAGCATATCCTTAAAAGGTGAAGCTCAAAAAAAACAAAAAAAAAAATGTTTACTATTTATGTTCATGTCATAAGAATTTGACAAAAAAATTACATGAATGTTGACCGGTTGGAAAATGAAAGACTGAAAACTTAAGCCCTTGGTTAACTATGTCCATTTACGAATTACTTGATGGCTCTATAAATTGTAGTTATTTGACTCATTGACAATTGATTATTAATCATCTATCCATGCACATCCACTTGCATTTCAATAAATAAATCATGAATAATTTTAATTTTTGATACTCTTTTTAATTTGATTTTTCTTGATTTCTGCATGCATGATTGCAGCTGTGACGTTTTTTCTCAGCACTGGCTACTACTTGTTCATTATTTTTTTTATTTAATAATATCTCTTGTATAATGACGAGGACTATTTTGGTGTTTCTATGTCGTTTCATTTCCTACTTTTTTTAAATAATGATGATATGTATCGTGTCGTCGTGTTGTTTTTCCATTTTCATTCAAACACAGAGCAAAAAAAGGAATTCAAGTGAAAATCTTAAAAATACGAAAATTGAAATTTATCAAATTATGAGGAAAAAAAAAAAGATTAACTCACGAATTTTATTAATTGAAAGATGATAAAAACGATGAATTAATCCTTTATTTAGAAGAGTTTACATGAAAACCTAATTAAACTAAACTAAAGTCACAGAATTCGAAATAAACTAAATGACAAAAATAACATTAAAAATTTAAAAAGCAATTTTCGAGTCTTAAATCAGCTTGGATGGCCAAAATCCATTGTATGTCACGGCATATATATGTGGGTTCTACTCATCTCGTCATTCTTTTTTCGAAATAGTATTATGTGTCCAAATCGGAACTCGATTGTCACACCTGCACTTTTGCCAATTTTCCTTTTCGGTTCAATTTTTCTTCAATCCATTCAGCAATTTGTTCTACATCAGTCCATTCCACCTCCAAAGAACTCAACCTCAAGTTATAATCTGAATAGAGAGGTTCATCATCTTCATGGAACTCATACAAATCTGCTATGTTGAATGTACTAGAAATACCCATAGAAGCTAGCTAATCAATACATGTAGACATTGTTGTTAATCTGCTTAAGTACTTTGAAAGTCCTATACTTTCTCGGTTTCCAACTTGTTGTAAGTACCAACGAGAAATCTTTCATTTCTAAAAAACATCATCAATGAGTCTCCTTCCTGAAATTGTTTATCCTATCGATGCAAATCTGCTGCTACCTTATATTTATATTAGTCTTCTCCAACTTCTATTACTATTGCCTTTAGGCAACTTCACCAAATCCACAATACGGTAAGAAACCTTTGTATACACAGTAGCAAAAGGGGACCTGCCTATAGCACTATGAATCATGTTGTTGTATGCAAACTTGACCTGAGTTAGTGCAAGATCCCACTATTTGGGTTTATCTCCACAAACACTTCGAACCATATTTCCTAGGGCAAGGTTAGTGATTTCAGACTATTCATCAGTCTGGGGATGGGTAGTACTGTTTCGATTCAAACTCGTCCCAAATAATTTCCACAATGTAATCAATAAGTGTAGAACAAAATTTGTATCCCAGTCTAATGTGATAGATTTGGGAACTTCATGCAGTCGAACAACCTTCCTGAAAAATATTTTGGCAATATGTGATGCATATGAGGTCTTTTGACAAGATATTAAGTGAGCCATCTAGGAGAACTTGTCAACCACCACAAAAACAGAATCTAAGCCACGTTGAGTACGAGGTAATACCAGAACGAAGTCCATAGCAAGATCTTGACATATGCCCTAAGGGACATGAAGTGGCAAGTACAACCCAATATTCTACACTTGACCTTTTGACACCTGGTAAGTATAACATTTTCTAACTATAACTCCAACATCTCGCTTCAACTGTGGCCAATAATACTTAGCTTCCAAACTGGCTATTGTCTTGTCATGCCTCAAATGTCCATTCAGACCTCCACCATGCAGATCTCAAATCAAATGTTCACGTAGAGATGAAATGGGAATGATAAGTTGGTTGCCTTTGAACAAATATCCATCACTGATATAGAAATATGTCGCTGCTTTTCAATTCACACACTTGCTCCAAATCTCCTTAAAGTCAAGTCATCTGAATACAGTTCGTTCAGGCACTCAAATCCAACAATTTCGTGTGACGGTATGACTAGTAACGAGGCTCTCCAGCTAAGAGCATCAACAACTCTACTCGAACTCCCAGATTTATGTTTAATCACAAAAGGAAATCTGTAGACGAAAGTTACTCACCGAGCATGCATTCTGCTGATATGTTTCTGATTATGAATAAACTTCAAGGCTTGGTGATCAGTGAAAGGCACAAATTCATTATGTATGAGGTAGTGTTCCCATTACTTCAAAGCCATTACCACTGCATAGAATTCCCGCTCATAGGTACTTCGCTCTTGCCTAGCATTACTCAACTTTTCTAAAAAGAAAGCCATAGGTCTCTTTTCTTGGAAAAGGACAGACCCAACACCCACACTACTAGTATTACACTCTACCTTAAAGATCTTCTTGAAACTTGGCAAGGCTAAAACTAGAGTTGTGCACAACTTTATCTTGATGAAGGCGAAACTCTTATCTTGCTCCTCTCTTCAATTGAATCTCCCATTTTTCAAACATTATGTGAATGGTGCCACAATAGTACTAAAATTCCTAATAATTTGCCTATAAAAAGTTGCCAACCCATTGAAATCAGAAACAGATTATGGTGTTGCCAAATCTCAGATTTCTCGTCTTCTTTTCATCCACCTGTAGACCTACTTCACCAACCACAACCTAGGAACAACAATTTATGTGTACAAAAAGTGCACTTCTTCAGGTTGATAGACAGTTGATTATCCTTCAAAACATGTAGGACTTATCTTAATCGAACTAAGCGATCTTCTTTAGACTTGCTGTAAATGAGTATGTCATCGAAATAAATCACAACAAAAGACCTAATGAAAGGATGAAGAACCTAGTTCATTAATCTCATAAAGGTACTCGGCGTGTTTGAAAGTCCGAATGACATCACCAACCATTTGTAAACTCCATCCTTACTATTGAAGGCAGACTTCCAATCATCCCCAGTTTGATACGAATCTGGTGATAGCCACTGTGAAGATCTATTTTTTAAAAGGCCTTAGAACCCTCAAGCACATCCAACATTTCCTCCAACTGTGGAATAGGAAAAATGTACTTCATTGTGATCTTGTTGATTGCCCGACTGTCAACACACATACGCTACTTTCTATCCTTATTTGGCACTAAGAGCACATGTACTGTACACGGACTCATACTTTCTCTTATGAATCCTTTCCTCAACAGTTCCTCAATTTGCTCCCTGACTCATTCGGTAATGAGGTAAATTTGGAAAACTAGCCACAAGTACTAAATCCATCAGGAACCAAATATTCCTCATAGGAGGTAAATTATTCAGCAATTCATCTGAAACTAAATCTTCAAATTCTACCAATATTTCCTACATTTCAAATGGAACACCCTTATCTTCTTTATTTGTTGTGAAAAGCCCCTTAACCACAACTGGATAAAAGCAATCAGACTGCCTTACAGAATCTACAATGTCTTTTTCATCACTTGTAGAAAACTCTCAGTTTGTTGCTGGGGAGAATTCTCCTTCTGCTTGAGAGGAACCATAACAATCTTATGACTACCCCATGCAAATAATACCAAATTATCGCGTCCTTTGAGAGTTGAATCCACGTCAAACTGCCATGGACGACTCAACAGTATAGGCAATCATCCATGTCTATGACATCATACACAATTTTGTCCTTATAATGCTTACTAATAGAAACAGGTACTTTGCAAGTCTCAAGGACCAGAACAGAATGACCTTTCTTCATCCAATCAAGGGAATAAGAATTAGGATGGTTCTCAGTTGGTAATTTCAACAAATTAACCAACCTTTTTCATACGAAGTTCTCACAGGTTCCGTTGTCTACAGTAACTTTATATACCTTATGTTTGATAGAACAAAGCGAACAAAATATGCAGTGACGCTACCCTTCCTCCTTAGGCGATAAAAGAATCTGTTGCAATACCAAAGTGAGCATTTCCACACCTTCCTCCGCAACAAACTCAACTCATCCATACTCATCTTCTACCTCAGTATCTTCTTCTTCATCCACTGTCTCCGATTCCAACAAATGACATGTTCTCTTTTCGAACAGTTATTGGAATGATGCCCAGGTTTGTGGCATCTATAACAAATATCTCATATAAGCCTAGCATATGGATTTGTATTCTGAGGTGTGCCTTGAGTTTGACCTTTGTTTCCAAATCAACCACTATCGTCAATATTGCTCATGTTAGAGTTGGTTGGTGTTTGTAGTGGGGCATTCCCTTTGTCCAAATGAATGAACGATGATGGTTTGGCAGGTAGGGAAACTCTCCTATAAGTGGTTTTCCTCTTATCAAATTACATCATCTCAGCCTTCGTTGCTATGTTAATGACTCCCTACAACGTCCAAATATTCTATAACCCAATTTTATCTTAAATAGCCGCCTTCAAACTGTTGGTATACCTAGCTACCCTATGGTTTTCGAATTTTAACAGATTGTTCTGTTCTACCAACCGCATAAATTCATTGGTATAGTCATATTCTGTGCGACTGCCCTGTGTGCATCCTATCTTAGGTACATACGACTTAAAATTTGTTCATAGGTAGAAATTGGCCCATCATACACTACTTCATCTTTCTCCAAGTTCGAATCTGAGTCTTTCCCTATCTCTTCCGAGTGTTATGCAATTGATCCTACCATACTGCCACTACTGATTTCAAATAGAACACTACCATCTTGTCCTCCGACACATCCATATTTCGAAAAATTGTTCAACCTCCACCAACTAATCCAAAAAGTCCCTGATCTTGAGGTTCTTTAATCTGATAATCAACGAAGGTATTTCGATTTTGGTAATTACACAATAACACTTTGAACTCTTCCTCCGACCCCGATTCGCTTTCGTCTATTGCAAGCCTCCTATTATTTCCTCTCCGTACTACAGGCTCAACAATCCATTCATTTTTGGTTTCATATTGTTCATTCTGCCTATTGTTTCCAACACCCTGCAACAACAGTTGGCAAATGTCTTCAATCTGAGTAGTAAGATATCAATCCATCAATTTTGAGCATCCAAATATGTCCTAGTAATTAGTACGTCACCCATGGTTGTGAATCAAATATATAGAGATGGAAAAGCCAGCTTTGATACCACTTAACGCAACGCCAAAAAAAAAAAAGAAAAAGACTAACGAATGTTATTAATTGAAAGATGATAAAAAGAAAAGAAGATGAATTAACTATTTATTTATAAGGGTTTACATGAAAACCAATTTAAAACAAACTAAAATTGTAAAGAATTCAAAATAAACTAAATGACTAAAATATCACTAAAATTTAAAGAGTAGTTTTCGAGTCCTAAACAAAGTAGGATTGCCAAAATCTATCATATGTCACGTCATAGCCGTGAGTTCTACTTGTCTCGTTGTTTTATTTTCAAAATGATATTATTGACCCAAATTGGAGCTCGATTGTCATACTTGCACTTTTGTCAATTTTCCTTTTCAATCTAATTTTTCTTCAATCCATTCAATCATTTGTTCTATATCCCATTCAACATAGGCTACCAAATATATACTTGGGCATTGTTTGTAGGAACTAAGTAGTCAACATGGGTTCTTAAAGCTTAAGGCACTTTATGAGGCAATGTAGCTTTCGTCTTGTTGTTTTGTTTTCAAAATGGTATTATTGACCCAAATTGGAGTTCAACTGTCATACTTGCACTTTTGCCAATTTTTTCTTTCAATCCAATTCTTCTTTAATTCATTCAGTTATTTGTTCTATGTCACGTTCAACAAAGGCTACCAAATATATACTTGGGCATTGTTTGTAGGAACTAAGTAGTCAACGGGGGTTCTTAAAGCTTAAGGCACGTTATGAGGCAATGTAGCTTTTGCAAAGTTTTTTTCCCTTTAGAAATCAATTACTATCATATTAATCTTAATTATTTACTTATTAATTGTAAGTTGGAGTGAATACAAATTAGTTTATAGTTAACCTACCTAGCTAGCTAATTAATCATGTTTTTTTATTGTGAAATTAATGGCAAGAACATTTGAACAGCAAGGAGCTCGAATCACTCGAGAAGCAACTCGATACGTCATTGAGAAAGATTAGATCATGTCGGGTATGTTTTGTCATAACTATTTAAATTTTGGATGAACGGTGAACTAGAATGCGCCAAGCACTAGATATTTCATAATTATACCAAATATGATTTATGCGGGAGGATTGTCATATATAGAATATGTATGTTGATATTCTCAATTTGTAGACTCGGGCAATGCTGGACACCCATGCAAATCTTTAAAAGAAAGGTATGACAAGTTCTTGAACTTAGTAATTATCCAAATGGCTTAATGTTATTTGTACAATGATTGTTGACAACTTTTATTGACAGTCCATGTATTGTCAAGATCTGTTTAGTTGATTTAAAAAACAGTTTTAAAATGGACGGTATAGATTTTGCTAACTCATGATTGTCAGTAAAAGTTGTCAAATATAGTTGTACATATATCATGGTTCTACATTATTTTCATTGTTAATTTGGTTTATATTTATGGATAGGAGCATGCCCTTAATGAAGCAAACAAGAGTCTGAAACAACAGCTATTTATTTTTATATCCTCTAACTTTCACCTTCAGTACACATTGCTTGCTCTTCATTGAATGGAACCGTCAAATTTTCCGTTAAATAGCACTTACTCTGCACATGATTCCTAGTTTGAGGATTATATTCATCCAATCCAGTTCTTTCTGTATATGCCACTGATTTAGGCACGTGTGAAGCACATTATAACTTGTTTTCTCCAAGAGAATAAACGAAAATAACCCTCAAATAAGTCATCACATTCAACACGAATGATTGTTTGACGGGAAAAAATTGATAGTTTTTGTATAACAGAGATGAATTTACATCGAAAATAAATATTTGAGGATCGTGACTACAAATTGATAGATAGTTTCAGCCTCTAAATTGATAGATCAATAGACAATTGAATGAAATATTTTATATATGGTTGACTTCGAAAATTATTTGCATGTTTTGCAACTGATGGAAGGGGGCCAGATAAATCTCCAGTGGAACCCAAGTCCTCAAGATTTGGCATATGCCTAACAACATATTCAACCTCAGACTCATTATGACACCTTCTTTCATCCTATCCACTGTAAACGTACTCTACTCCAGCCCCAGTCCATTAATTTTTTTTAGTAGGAAAAAAATAAATAAATTATGTAGCCCAACCTGTAATCCGATCCTGGTAACATAGTGCGTGACTTATTGTATTTCAGATATGTTGCGAAATCTTTTTGATTTGAATCACTGCATGTGCAAGGTTTGATAACTAGTAAAATAGATTTTGAGTCAAAGAATCGTATTCACAGATATTGTACTAGTTCAAGTTCGAATTAACTTAGCCTTAATCGAAACTATGAAAATTAGTGATTTTTCTGTAACTAAGCTTGTGTTTGCACCCATTTTAATGGGAATAAAATTTTTGGAATAGTGATTGATGAGAGAATGTGGGGTAGAAAGTGATGAAAAGTTTTAGATTTTTGTGTAATATTATTTTATTTGAAAAATGTGTAGTTGAAATGAAGAAAAAATAATTAATGAGAATGGGTGCCAAACATGGGTCAAATTATAATCAAATAATCTACTTGTGAATGTAAGACCAAATTTAACTAAAATCAATGCAAAGTTATAATGAATGCAAGTTTGATGAAAAACGAGCTAGGATTCCATATCCCTTTATATCAATCCTCTTTAATCTTGAATCTTATAATTTGACGACATGATTTAATTATGAAAATCAATATTCCTAAATTGTTTGACAATCTCTCTCGAGTATAATTAAAGGTATTCTCACGTGACTCGACTATATTTCTATGACGGATGCGAACATACAAGAATACAATAAGGATTTAAAAATATTTAAAAATCACGTAGAATATAACGGTATATTTTTATTCTCTATTGGACTATGCGACATTGATATTATGTCTAACTTATTTTCAAACTTTCAAAGGTAAAACAAGCTACAAAACTCATACAATTATTGCGCATATAATTATGGAAAAAACTAAATCATTGTTAATCATTCAAGAATTGAAAACATGCTATCAAAAACAAGATTTAAAAGTCAAATGTTCATAATACAAGATTCATCGTAATCCTGGCACAAAAATAATCTAGCCTAATATGATAAAGAGACAAAAATTAATACAAAAGATGAAATTCATAACTC
Source organism: Fraxinus angustifolia subsp. syriaca (assembly GCA_903798275.1). Taxonomy (NCBI): domain Eukaryota; kingdom Viridiplantae; phylum Streptophyta; class Magnoliopsida; order Lamiales; family Oleaceae; genus Fraxinus; species Fraxinus angustifolia. The sequence continues at coordinate 9,663 of CAIGRE010144462.1, forward strand.
GGAGAAGAACAAAATCAAATAGTATAACTCTGTCTTTGCTCTTGATCTTCAATCTGAATAAACTCTCCAATGAAAATTCTAGTTTTTGCTCCAAAAAGATGGATTTTTTATGATGAATGGAATGGTATATTGATCCTCTCTAACTTAGAGTTGATAAGTTGTATTTATATTCCTCTCAAAAGTCTCCAAAAAGGTCCAAAAAATAGCCCAAGAAGAGGAGTCCTTGTTGGAGTAGAATTCAAAACGAAAAAGCCAATCTAGACCACGAATGACCTCGGCAGTCACTCGGACCAAAAAAAATTGGAATTCTGCTTTTGAAATTGAGGGTCAATTGATTGCCGCTTTTAGAATTGGGCAATCACCCAATTCATACGAACTTTAGTATATTTATCATAACTTTCTTTCCTAATATTAGGTTGAAGTGATTCAAAATGTGTTTGATAGTTAACTCAAAGAGCTACAATTATGTTCTAAATATCAATTTCCGAATTTGAACATTTGCTAAGCAAAAAATAGGTCTCAATTTAAGGTAGAAAATATAAAGCATAACTTGTACGGCTGGAAATTGATTTGTGAAAATGCTTTGACTATAATTCACTCCTTTGACTTCCAATTCTATTCAATTGATCATATGTGATTTTCAATCATCATTTTGTTATCCGAATCAACTATTGATTATTTTTGCTTTGGTCCTCAAACTTTCAAGCTAGTTGCAAAACCATCCTTTTTCCTTCATTTCTCTTCCAAATGCTTAGATATGGGTCAAACAATGAAATAAAAGAAAAGCAACCAAAGTTAAATAGAATTTAACTCTTCGACGATATAAAATTTAGTAATTTGACTCGAATAGTCAAAAGTTGCAGCGCTACTATAAAACTCGAAAAGTTTCAATTATTTGTCCTATTTGACAAGTTTTTTGTAATTTCATTTCATGGAAATACTGATAAAAGTGTTTTTATCTATGGTGGCGTATACTTGTTTTTCATATTTAAATAGATTGCTTAAAGGATCAAGGAAAATTTTACCCATATAGCCAATTGGTTAGATGTTGACTCATTCTTTGATTATAATTAAGTTTCTATGAAGAATGCAAATGTTGATCTATTGATAATCCCGAAAAAATTATCGACAGCAAATGATTGAAATTCCACAAAAGGCATATTTAAAAGACAATTCCAATCTTTAAAGACTTGCTGGTCGAACAAATTATCTTTTTATGTTGTGCGAATTTCGTAGAAAGAAAAGTGGTACGACAAAACATTTTAGGATCATGCTACATGTACCGAATTTTTTTATTTAATTCCTTAATAGGGGGTGGGGACCACATCTTGAGATTTTTTTATTCACCGCGCCAACGTGCATGTAAGAGGGGGTAAACAATTCGGTAATTTTTTTAGGTACAAATATCTTTATCCAACATTTTAGAGTTCATCTTTTGAGCCATGTTATTTGTACAATCTCGTTTACAATTCTGTTTACAACTTGTGGCTAGTCAAATATCATATTCATTTGTTTAAAAAACTGTTTTTGAAATCGATGGCCAAAATTTAGACAACATGTGAATTATTAAACTAGTTGTCAACAAAAGTTTTACAACTAGCTTTATTCTCTTTTCCCCAAGGATAAAAAAGTGCGAAAACAAAAATTTTATTCAACTTTTCTCCTTTTTCCACCAGAATGGAGGACCAATGGATCTTGCCCAGTTGCACTTATAAAGCGACGCATGTATTACTCTAATTATATTTGCACGATACAAACATGGAATCATTTTCTTAGGACTCGATGTACACTTCTCATATGCAATACAAAATAAATCTCGAGGGTGGGGCATCGGATTAAAGATTTTCATTTATTCGAAGATTCTTTCACTTTTGCCAAATCTATAAAGATATTGCAAGTCCTTGACTCCATATACCATCGTCGTGAACATTTGGTTCACTCTAATATTTATTTATTAAGCTGTGCAGGTTAATCCGAATAAAAAAGTTTAATGACTCAATTGATATTTTACTATAAGTTCAATAAATGTTATGGATGTTATAAAAGAAAGAAAAGAAAAGTCAATAGACTTTTGTGTATTATAATGAGAATCAAAGTCCTATATTTAAATGGCAGCAATAGGGATACATATG
>CAIGRE010144466.1:0-13803 GCA_903798275.1 Fraxinus angustifolia subsp. syriaca
TAATTTGCTCAAAGTTTACAAACAGTAAGATTGTATTCTACCAAAGATTTAAAAGCTTTTGAAATCAAGGTTGATTTGTGCACATAAGTTTGGACAAAGGATCTGGTCTTATTCTTCCTCGTATATTATAGTTCTACATCCTAATTTTAAGCCTCTGTTTGGCAAACATTATTTCAAAATTCTTTGTTCTACATACTCATTTTCAACTACATATTCACGTAATAAAATATTTTGCACATAAACCCAAATTTTTTCCTACTTTTTTACTATTCTCCAAAAAATCACTATTAAAAAATCAGAACTCCATTTTACTCAAACAATGATTGTCAAATAGGGGCTCAATCAACCCAACAAAAACAGAATACCACCTCATATTATATTTGAGAATTTATGATACAATAAATGGAAAATTGAACACATTATAACTAGGTAACTCACATCTTATTTGCTGGAATGCATAACTAACAAGTTAATTTTCACCATTCACTACCCACATTACAAAAAAATCCAAAAAAAGCCATCTTTTAAATATGAAAACACTCTTTGTAATTCCAAAACTTCGAGAAAATTTGGCTTGTGTTAGATTCTCTTTCCATTTTCATATACAATATAAAATAAATCCTCATGTACAGTGGATTTATTCACAAGAGGCGGCCCCACAAGTATTAAAAAAAAATTGCGCAAGCCCCATACCATGTGTGTTGTCTGTAAACCATCTGTAAAAAAAATCTTGTAATGCAAGCATGATTCTACAATATAGAGGGACAATTTCAACATTTCGACTCCTAATCTAAAAATTGACTAGATCGAACGAAAAAAAAAATCTATTGGCATCTTATTAGATTTGGTATTCACAAGAAAAGTTAATAGAGAATTTAACAGAATTGACAAGAAGGTTGTATTACACAAAGTTTGATTGATACGAGGAATTTTGCACTAAAATGAAAGGCTAGAAGGTATTGGCACAAAATCACTAAAGGATGACAATGTATTTTGCCAATTATCAGTTTTGTTAGGTTTTAGATATTTTGTAATTGACAATTCTGTAAAAAAAAAAGGATCGAATTACACTTATAGTATAAAGTCAAGGAGTAATATGCAAATAGTTGAAAATATGGTTATTAGGTTTAGAGTTCGAAAATGTCGAAAAGGAGGAAAATGGCGTCGATTTTTGCTAAATTGTCGCCAAGGTTTGACTCGAAGCTACAAAATTAGAAACTTCGTAGCTAGACCGTCACCAAGCCTTCGCTCGACCAACAGCCTGTCACTCGACCCTCGTTGAGCCTTCACTCGAGCAACAGGATTATATGGAAAATTTTTATTTCGTGATTTCAAGGCTTTTTCCCCAACCCATCTGTTTTATACCCTACCTATATATACCAAAACTCATATGTACGAAATTCCTAAGGTTGAACATTGAGAGAAAAAGTATATCGAGTGATTCCTCCACATTATATCTTTCAACTTTCATCTATGTGAGAGTTTTGGTGAGAAAAACATCGAGTTCGTAATCCAAATACCATACAGCTACTTCATCCACATCTGTCAGAGTTGCTAAAGATCATAGAAATGTGGCTGTAATTCCAGTCGATGAAGAACGGGTTGTTCTTTGTGATCCACATGAGATAGACGATTCCACAAAGTTGGGAGTTACTGCAGGAGAACAGAATCCAAGAGAACTTTGGAAATTGCAGCTGAAATTGGTGCAGGGGAGCACAAAATTCAGGAAAGCTGTCAAAATTACAGTCAGAAGATCAGATAGTACGTGTCGTCGTCTAGTCTGGTAGACTGTAAGTTACGAATCGTTTATAGTGGATTGACTGACAAAGTGCTCAAAGTTTTTCCCAGTTGGATTTCTCCGTGATCATTATGGTGTGATTTACTGCTTTTGTTATTATTTATTGATTGACCATATAAATTGTGGTATTCAAACTTAGGACTTAAATGTTTTACATGTTTAATCGTCTAGGAAAGAATCAAAAAGTGACTTGCTGCTATTTAATTCGTAAAATATCTTAATTTCGCATTATACACATATTCCCTCCTCCAGGTGTTGTTAGGGTCGAATTTCGCATTTTTCAATTGGTATCAGAGCCTTAAATTAATTCATGACCCTTATTATATAATTCTAGATGAGTCAATCACTGTCTGTGCCTCCATTCTTTGACGAAAGCAATTATGCCTACTGAAAAGTTCGAACGAGATCTTTTTTAGGGTTTTGGATGAACATATTTGGATTAGCATTCAACATGGATGGGCTCCACCTCCAACAATTTCTGATGGTGTAGTCACACCTACTGATATCTCACTGTGGTCTAAAATAAATTTAGACGAATGTAATTAGAACAGTAAGGGCCTTCATGCCCTATTCATGGATGTGTCTCCTGAGGAGTTTAGGCTTGTATCGATGTGTGAAACTGCTAAAGAAGTTTAGGATATATTAGAAACTTGCACACACAAGGAACTAAAACGGTTAAAAACTCTAAACTGCAGATGTTGACCATTAAGTTTGAAGAGATTAGAATGAAGGACGATGAATCGTTCGATGAATTCTATGCGAAGCTAAATGATATAGTTAATTCTAGCTTTAACTTAGGTGAAAAGATCCTCGAGTCAAAAATTGTTAGAAAAGTCTTAAGATCACTGCCCGAGAGGTTTAGACCTAAGGTCACTGCGATAGAAGAGAGTAAAGACTTAGATGTTATTAAGATTGAAGAACTCGTAGGATCACTTCAAACTTATGAACTCATTGTCTCACAATCTAAAAAGGTTAAACTCATCACCGTGAACACTGTTAGAGAAGAGGAGAGTGAGTCCATTGATACTGAGACCTTTAGGGACGACGGAATAGCTAATTTCATTAAAAAAATTCAGAAGGTGATGAGGAATATGAGAAAGTCTCAGGAGCGGAAAAGTGAGGTCCTTGATAAACTCTAAAGAGGTAGACGTGTGAAAAACACCTCTAGGACTCCCGTTAAGAAATCTCAATCTGTTAAATGCCACGAGTGCAAGGGGTATGGTCATCTGACTTGGGTTAATCGATGTAAAGCTTGTTATCGGGGTTAATTTAGTCACTTAATGGATAAGAATCTGCACATAAGATGTTATTTACGAGAAAAACGATAAAAATTATTATATGCTCAAATTCATGGGAAAAAAGAAAATTATCATATAATGGAGCTCGTTTTCAGGTCTTAAGATTTATTCGGGTTTGACTTTCATCAATAAGGATCATACTTATTTAACAATGATGTTTGCATGTTATTTCTCACAAATTTAAGGTTTGGAGTCATTTTCACGAAAAAATAGTGGCACTTAACACGCATGAGTCATTTACCCCCTTTACTCCATCTTAAACTTAATTGAGTACGTGGAAAAGTCTTTTTGATAATGCTCGACTTATGATTGTATGCATGATTTTAATTATCGAGGTGTCGAGAGCATGATTTGCTTAATTTGCATACAATTGAAAGAAAAAAATGCTATTTTTCTTATTTGTTAAAATTTTAGTGCTCTTTCGATCAATTAAAGTGTCGCTAGCTTATCACTGGAACACGCTCTAGAAACAACAATAGAAGCTATCTTGCTTGCTTGTCACTCGACCCTCGCTCGAGCGACAAATCGTCATTTTGAATGAAAATGTCATTTTTCTAGGGTTTTTCGCATTTTCTACCATTTCTTCATTCGATTTTTCACAGAACTTACCCACCCACTCAAAATATATCCTTCCTAAATAGTTTAATGGTTCAATCAAACATTTTGATGGTGCCATTTCGTCAATACATTGTGATTTAAAGGTAATTTTTGAAAATATTGGGTTATCCTTATTTTTGCAAATTTCGATGGATTTTTTTTTTTGGTCATTGTTGATTGGGTATGTGATATTTCATTACATGTTTTAAACGTTGTCATAGATTATCACCATTTGTTGCATGATACTTCACTTTAGTCGCTCACATCTCATTTTTTGTTGATGATAATGGCATGGGATCGTGTGCATGTGTTTGGTTATTTGGGGCGTTGAGATTTTGGTCATTGATTTTGATGATTTTGGGAGTTAGTTTTGTGAAGTCGATTTTGATCTTTGCATGGTTGAATACATTTGGGATTGCTTGTTATTGGTTGGAGTGTGCGACTTGTATGGGACGGTTTGTGTGTTGGGGTCGTGTGTTCATATTAACACCACACAGTGGTGTTACGTTGCCACGTCATGACTTCACGTCACTTCGTCATGACATTACTTCCCTACGTAAAGACATGATCTAGACATCACGACACTGTCATGTCTTTACATCACTTACATCTAGGCATCACTGCATATCGTCATGCATTCATGTTTAGGACACGTTGCATGTTATCATACTTGCCTAATTTTGTGTGCATTCATGCATATCATGCATTAGTTCATTTTGTATCATGGTTTTAATGTTGTGATTCATTTCTTTTAGATGCCTCCTAAAAGAGCACACACGATCCCTTCCACTTCTAGTACCTCCACTTCCAATAGTAGGTCTGGTTCATCTTTGTTGTTGCCCAAGACGTCTTTGGGTCACAGTTTTCTTTGTGTCCTGTTCATTTTGAGCGCGAGGTATTATGTCTGACCTATCTCCCGACCTCGTCGCTATTTTCACTTCTCGAGGTTGGGAGCCTTAATTCATAGAGTTAGTATCTCTGCCAAGTCTATTAGTTCAGGAGTTTTGCGCTAATATCCATGCTATTGGTGGTTCGGTTTTTAGGGTTTTCTTTCGGGGTAGGACGTTTAAGATTACTTCGTATGTTATCTTGAGTCTTATTCATATTCCCCAGGTCGTGCACAACCTCTTTCCCTACCTTACTCCTGATTTAATTTCGACGGACTCGTTAGTCACCGTTGGAGGGAGGTCCAGGTGTGATTCGTACTAGTTCTCTTTCGACCGAGTGCGTATTGTGTGCACGAATCTATGGCCAATCTCCCACACTTCTTCATTATCGATGAAGAATGTTTGTTTTCTCTATGCTCTTTTGCATGACGATTCCATTGACTTACTTTCTTCATATACCAGTAGATTTTGATGGCTTTCCGTACGACGAGGATAAGGGTTTGGTTTCCATGTGTGTTTGATATACCGCTTAGCGACAGCCTTAGGAGTTAGTTTTTCCGAGGGGGTTCCGAGGTGGGTTTTTCGGCCGATTGGCCATTTGCCCAAAGTAGGTCTCATGCTTCATTTGAGCGTGCACAGTCTGCTGACCCGATTGATGATCTTATTTCATTTGATCCCTCTGATTTTCCTTCATTTTCGATTGTTCCTCAGCCTTCCGATATCGCATCTACTTCTACTTCAGCTCCTCCTCCGTTCAAGTCAGTTCTTCTTCATCCTCCTAAGTCTGCACCTTCTACTTCTGCTTCTATCGATCCTTCGATCGCTTTTGGGTCAGATGACAATGTTTATCAAGAAACAGGCTCGTATGATGGCGGAGATTACGTAGCTATGAGCTATAGTTGATCGACACACTATCGAGTTCACTACGCTTTGGGGTGCTGTCGAATACATTCAGCATGGACTTTGAAAGATTCGTCGCCACTGGGATGACGCTGCTTCTAAAGGGACGACAGACTTTGATGATGCTGCTGGTGCTTCTTAGTTCTAGGCTTACCCATTGTCATTGAGTGACAAAAAAGGAGAGTAGTAGATTTTTTTGGTAGTTCTTATGTATTTTTGTTCATAGGGGAGAGTAGATAGTAGTTATCTAGATTTTTTGTTGAAACTTCATGATGTATCTATTTATCGAAAATCTGATTGTAATTAAATATATATAAAAATGAAATTGAGTTGTACATTTTATGTCTAAGGGGTTGTTGGGGTGAGATATATATACATTTGCCTCCTACATAAAACCATTGTAAGTTTGCAGCAAGGGGGAGCATGTGCATTGCATATGCATATGACTTTTATTTGACTTAAAATGCATTTTATCATTTCATTTCAGTTCTGCTAAATTAAGTTTGATGTTTTAGTAGTATCAATGTATCTTTTTTGGTATGTTGGGTTGTATTAGTACTATGTCTTGATTTAGCATGCGTATTAAAATTGAACAAATCTGACTGATTTATAATTTGCCTAAGTTATATAAACTGCTTGAACTATTTTTTTATATACTTTTTTTCACACATTTTACACATGGTGTTAAGTTATTTGTTTCAGGAAACAGGTGTTGATTAAACTGTAGAATTGTTCAAGTTAGTTAGTTTGTCATATGTTTTGATTATGTAAGGTATATTTGATTACTGCCTTGACTTAGTTAGTAGTTTTGTTACAGAATGTCAAATGGGGAGTTTGTTAGGTTTTAGATATTTTGTAATTGACAATTCTGTAAGAAAATGATCGAATTGTACTTATGTTATAAAGTCAAGGAGTAATGTGCAAATAGTTGAAAATAGAGTTATTAGGTCTAGGGTTCGAGAACGACAAAAAAGAAGAAAACGACGCGAATTTTAGCTAGACGTCACTAAGGTTTGGCTCAAGCTACAAAAGTAGAAACTTCGTTGTTGGATCTTCGCCAAGCCTTTGCTCGACCGACAAGGTTATAAGAGAAATTTTTATTTCACGATTTCAAGGCTTTTTCCTCTACCTATATACCAAAACTGTTTTATACCCTACCTATATATACCAAAACTCATATGTACGAAATTCCTAAGGTTGAACATTGAGAGAAAAAATATATAGAGTGATTCCTCTACATTATATCTTTCAACCTTCATCTATGTGATAGTTTTTGTGAGAAAAACATCGAATTCATAATCTAAATACCATACATCTACTTCCTTCACATTTGTCACTGAAGATCATAGGAAGGTGATTGGAGTTCCAGTCAATGAAGAATGAGTTGTTCTTCGTGATCCATAGGAGATAGACGATTCTACAAAACTAAGAGTTACTGCATGAGAGTAGAATCTAGGAGAACTTTGGAAATTGTAGCTGTAATTGGTGCAGGGGAGCACAAAATTCAGGAGAACTGTCGGAATTACAATTAGAAGATTAGCTAGTATGTGTTGTCATCTAGTCTAGTAGACTATAAGTTATGAATCGTTTATAGTGGATTGATTGGCAAAGTGTTCGAAATTTTTCCCAGTTGGATTTCTCCGTGATCATCATGGTGTCGATTTATTGTTTTCGTAATTGTTTATTGATTGATCATATAAACTGTTGTATTCAAATTTAGGACTAAAAAGACTTGCATGTTTAATCATTTAGAAAAGAATTAAAAAGTGACTTGTTGCTATTTAATTCGTAAAATATCATAATTCCGCATNCTAGGTAGTGTTAGGGTCGAACTTTGCGTTTTTCAATTTTTCTTTCACAACTTGGGAGATTATTTTGGAGATATTGGAGACTCAAAAGAGTGGAAGAGAAAAAAATACTAGAGCGAACCTAGAAAACAATTTGGGGAAGTTGAGAAAGAAGATCTCAAAGCAAGATTTCACTCCGAAAAGTCAATCAAGAGATGGGTTCCGAGTGTTATTTTTTATTTTATCTCTAACTTTCTCATTTATGTAAGGTATTTCTTAATCTCTTGTAGTTTTCGTTACTTTTTCATTATGAACTTAAATTCTAAAACGGTGGGATGATTGATGTAGCTTAACCTTGAGCAAATTAATTTTAATGTTTTTTTAAAAAAAAATTGTATTACTCATTTGATGTTATGTATTTAATGCCTTTTATTTGGTTGATCATCAAATATTTGCTTAGTGAATGATTTAATCTCCAGAGAAGTTATTTGATATTTTAGTCTAATAGCAAGCTCCATTGTTTTTTGTAGGAGATAGAGATATACTCTTAAATCTATGTGATCATTTAAGCTATTTTCACGAAAATTAACGCAATTGATTTTGTTATTAATCAATATAGAGATATAGTAGGTCAATACACCCAATTAGGCTAGTTTGACACTCGCAAGAGGTAATTAGCTAAATTAGATGAATCTAGATCATTAGAAGTGGGTAACGTGTTAATTGCTTTTTGCAAGATTAATTGGGCATTGATTTTCACAAAGTCCGGCTTCTTCAGGTCCTCCTCCTTTTCTTCATAACTCTTTCTCCTTTGACGTTGATTTCATAATACAAGACAATTTAAAAAGTTAAAATCTTGTCCTTTATACTATCAAGTCATGTCTATATATCGGATACCAAGCATACACTGCTTGTACAATAAAGCGGACTTCATAATATTGTTCACTATTAAAGAACAAAAAGAAGCTATTTTTCTTATTATAGTGTCTAGGACACTATACTAAACATAGTCTTTCTTTGCTTTTCTTACTCCTTAAACAATGTGAACTATACTATGTTTGTTGAAAAATAGTTAAAATAAAATTGATTTTTTATCAGCATTTGACCAAATATTTGGACTGGTCCAGCTATTCGAATTTTACTCGTCGAGTAGATGAGTTTGCTATATTCAGGAGTCGAAAACTATTTCTGAATGAATAAGAAATTAGTGAATGAAATGGGATTGAAAAACGTGAATTTTGAAATAAAATAAAAAATTGGTATATAAGGATGTCGCTTGAGTGGCAGCCTGGAGCCACGGGAACGGCAAGTCTCTACTTTGGACGCTCGAGCAGCAATTGGACGGTAAGGGAGCGACAGATCAACATGTGCAACACTTCGTGAAACAGGTTGATTTTTGGGTTGTCACTTTGTTTACACTTCCTCAACTTTTATAAATTGGACCCTATGTGATGGTTTCATTCATTCCTGTTCTATGCAATCAAAGCATATCATATAACATCATTTCCCTAGCCAAAATTCTACATAAAAAAAAAACATTTGTTTTTATTCCAAAAAAGAGTTACATAAGTTCATTTGATTAGCTAATTCTTATATTTTGAAGCGTTGCAAACACGGGAATTTGATTGTTGTATCTTGAGAGACGATTGTCATAAGCCGTAGGCAAATATGTGGGACAAATTCGTCTTAAGAACAAAGAGTTCAACTCTTACCTCGATTATTTTGGCTTCTCAGCGGGTTGTACCAATATATTCATGGTGCAAACCTTAACTCCACCAAGACTATGATAACAGCTTCTGTCCTAACCAACACCAACCTGGCATAAAATGGGTCTGATTACTATGTGACATTCCCCAGTCCTAAAAAAATATGAGGCTACCCTCCACTGCTCTTATCTGCATTAAGTCTCCAGGTTGAAAAATGGAGAACACATTGAATAGCAGTCAGGGAATTTTTTGGCTAAGGATGAAAATGGTCGTAGCGAAATTCGAACTTTTCTTACAAGTTTAGATAATTTATTGACTGGAGAGATGAATGTTTTCGAAAATAAATCTTCCTTTACAATTGATCAATACAACACTTTCTTTTCATCTTTTGGACGTTTAATTGAAGTGTGAATGCATGTGTCAGGCTTGGAAATTGATGGATGTTAGTAGCGATCCGTTGTTCGTTTGTGTGTGATTGTATGAAATAGTAACTGGGACGATATGAAGTTGGGATTGTGTACGAATAATTATTAATAAATAAGAAATATTCAATCTTAGATATTCAGTACTAATTTTCACTATTTTTCTTCTTTCACAAGTCCTTTCATATGATCCTTATCGTACCGTCTACCTCACCAATCAATATGAAACAAATCTTGCATAATCATATAAGAATTTTTATTTTATTTTATTTTGTAATAGCATGTTGAAGATGATTATTTATTACAACATTATTTATACATATATCAGTGCCTTTAATTTATGCGTAATGCTATTTACAGTCATTCACTATCATAGGCGCCCTATATGCCATACATGTGACGGTTAATGATTTGATGCATGAGGCAATGTTCACTTATTGTTATACATGAGTAACTCACAAGTTCCATTACAAGGACTCCATTTTTTTCACTAGAATATATAGGGGATCTCCATTTCCACGACAAAACTCAATCTACTCCTTCATAGATACTAAGTGAAAAGAAATACGATCACATTTGAGGTCGTGAATGGACAACATAGATTTGTCTGTCCTCACGACACCTTCAATATCTTGTGCCAATTCATATAGTTGCTCAATAAAATTTCGAGCACATGCAATGCTAAGAGGATTGGTTACTGTCAACTATTAGTGGATCAGATGAATAATCGAGCACAACCTTATCCTCTTCATCCATATTGGCACACTGCATTAAACAGAAAGAGAACTATCTTCACATGATGCTGATGAGAAAAAGGCAATTATATTAGAAATGCCAAAGCACATGAACACAAAACTAAAAAATAGAATGTTAAGTGTATATAACTTATGAATCAACAAATGTGGTTAATTGTAATATTTCTCAATCTTTTGAAAGTTACCTATCATAAAGTCCTGCACCAGCATAACCTCTAGATTTTCACCGTTGGAATCTGATCGGAAAATTATCGATCGTCTTATAAAAAGGCCAATGGGTTTGCTGGGGTAACCCAAAACCTGAGAATGTTTAACCAATTAAGCACATTCACACTTGAAGAATGTGTAATTCTTATGCGCATCACTAATTATAAATCATGTACAATTTATAGGAAAATGGAAGGAATAAATCATTTCCTTAAATCAAGAAAAAAATTAATTTCCTAAAATACTCTGCTAACTAAATGCCTAAGAATGAGAATTAATAAAAATAACATCAGTTAATTGGGGAACTAATTTACAGTTGTAGGATTTTCTAGATATTAGGACAAAAGATGAAGAATTTCACACTTCCCCTCAAGCTAGGTTATAAAATGTTAATTAAGCCTAGCTTGGAACTGAATTCTTCAAATGTTTTTTCTTGGTACTACCTTAGTGAGAATGTCTGCAGTCTGTTGATATGTTGAAGTGTAAAGTAGAGATATTATCCTAGAATCTATTTTTCTTTGATTAAGTGTCGATCGATTTCCACATGTTTTATTGTGTCATGATGAATTGGATTCTTCGCTATGATGATGGCAGATTGATTGTCACAAGTAGGATCTGTAACTGGAATAGTTAATTCTTGAAGGACCCTTCTTAGCCATATTGCTTCAGAGATGCCATGAGCTAAAACTCTAAATTATGCTTCTACGCTGCTTTGAGACACAACACATTGTTTTTCACTTTGCCAAGTGACTAGATTTCCCTAGACATAAGTGCAGTACCCTGAAGGTTAACATCGGTCAATTATAGACCCAACTCAATCTGCGTCGGTGATGATTTCAACTTCTCTGCTTGAAGTCTTCTTGTAGAACAATCCTTTCCTGGAGTCATACTTAGATACCTTAGAATTTTGAAAACAGCCTCTACGTGCTCTTTAGTTGGTTTATTCATAAACTGTCTCACCCTACTGACAGAAAAACTTATATCTGGTCTAGTGTGGGAAAGATAAACAAGTTTTCCAACTAATCTTCGGTATTTTCCCTTATCCACAGGTGCACTATCTTTTCTTGCTTCCAGTTTGACAGATGGGTCCAGTATCAACAAATTTACAACAAAGCATTCTCGTTTCCTTCAGGAGATCAGTACATACTTTTGCTAAGCGACTGAGATATGTCTTTTTGATCGCGTCACTTCCATACCTAGGTAGTACTTAAGATTGCCTAGATCTTTGATTTCAAATTATTTAGCTAAGAATCTTTTAAGCTTGAGTATCTCTTCATGATCTCCTTTCAAGATTATATCATCTACATACACAATAAGTATTACTTTTGTCCATGCAGATGATTGTTTAATAAACATAGTGTGATCTGCCTGACATCGAGTGTTCCCAAATCTCTTTAATGCTTTAGTAAATCTATCAAACCAGGCCCTCGGAGACTGTTTGAGGCTATATAATAACTTTCTCAGCTTACAAACCTTGTTTATAGTTAGTCTGAGTAGCAAAATCAGGAGAAATCTCCACGTAGATCTCTTCTTCTAGATCTCCGTTAAGGAATGCATTCTTCACATCTAATTGACATAATGGCCAGTCTAGGTTGCAGGCTAATGACAGCAATATGCGATCTCTATTAAGTTTGTCAACAGGAGCAAAGGTTTCTTGATAGTCAATTCCATAAGATTACGTGAATCCTTTTGCCACCAATTGAGCCTTGAATATGTTCTCACAGTTCCATCTACATTATCTTTAATGGTAAAGATCCACTTGCATCCTACCAGGCGTTTTCCAGTTGGCAGATGAGATATTTCCCATGTCCTATTTTGTTCCAATGCACGAATTTCTTCTAAAACTGTTGTTTTCCATTTCGATATAGCAAGTGCTTCATATATGGAATTAGGAAACCGCACTTTGTCAATATTGCTAACAAATGCCTGGTAACTAGTTGACAGCCCATTTTATGAAATAAAATTACAGATAGGATGGGAGGTGCAAATCCTCACACCTTTTCGCAAGGCAATCGGAAAGTTAAGATCATTATTAGGAATTTCAATAGGAGCATGACATGTGATTATCGATGGTGGTCCTATGTAACATACACATGACATGTGATTATTTGATGCATGAGTCAATAAAACACTACTACATTAATGCATTAAATAATTATCTATCATGTGTATACCACGTAGGGAGACTGATGTAGTAAGCGATTACGAATAGAATTACTCTTTAAAGAGCGACTTCAAATCTTGAATAAAATCTTATAATTTACCTGAGGAGAGTCGAGGTTAATTTCTTGCAAATGAAACTTAAAGCACGACATGTATAAGCTCCCACCAGTGTTTCTCCCAAGCCCTTGACCACCTATTCAGAAGAAAGACGTATATAAACATATAATTTTATTGATCTGAAATAACAACTTATACTGCAAGATTTCAGAAGTCCAGCTAACCGAATTTTAACAGGTCATTTGTTATCATGATATCAGAATGAATAATGCAAGCAATACATGAATGGACATGGATTATCTTATCCCAGTTGCTGAAAACATTGATGTGAAACAAAGATGTAACATAAATTACCTCGGCATTTATTTCTGAGTCATCCCCAGAAGACGGATTAGTAGTGTGTATAACAAATGCATAATTAGCATTTATTATTTCTTGAACAAGGATGGCCATGCAAAGGAAGTCATGATTGAGTTTCACTTTCCTTGTGCTAAAATATGCTCTCTCGTTCTACTTTGAAGCCCAAACCTAGAAAATTAAGGGAGAGGGAAGAAGATGAACACTAGTTTGGGGTTTTTTTTTAATTTAATTCTTTTAATTTAATTTTTTTTTTCATATGAAAAACTTAAAGTTACATATTTAACTTTTAAAAATTGGTCAGACATTTAGTTATTGGTCAACTAACGGTCAAACTAATGATTTTTGTCAATTTGGACTCCGGGTGTGAATTGTTTAAAGGTCTGGTACTTTGGATTGCACTAATGAAAAGTTTGAACAAAATCTGCCACTTAATGAAATGTTTGGTACCGTGGCTGTAATTTTTCCTTTTTTAACTTAAATTAAATAAATTGAATCATTATTAAAATTTTAGAAAAACTAAAAGAATATTAGAAATAAGAAAAATGTCTTATTAAACTTAAATTTTGTTTAGAGGGTAAGGCTTGAGGCTATTGTGATGTCTATTGTAGGCCCTTACTTTTGAGGTTTAAGTATGTTGAGAATACAAAATATCACTTTTATAGATTGGAGACTCATAATCATACTAAAAATCATAATCCTACTAAAAATGGCAGTTTGAACCAAAAATCCAAGTCCCATGGTGTTCCACCTGAACGGGAGCGAGGTAGGCTCGTCCATATGCCCCGATTGTATAGTTATTTCGAAAATCAGAGTTTGTTTAAAATAACTTTGACTTAATTTTGAGAACAATACATAACTCCTAATTT
>CAIGRE010144473.1:0-11798 GCA_903798275.1 Fraxinus angustifolia subsp. syriaca
TACCCATAATTTTGAAACCCACTATTAAATATGATTGACTAGTGTAGTGTTTGATAGAAATCCTCCAACTGTGATTGAAAATTGATAAAGTTTTAGAAAAAGCTAGTGAGAAGCATATGGTTTCGTAAGAGGATTTCTTAGTGGGTGAAAATTGTATCTATTAAATAAATCGATCCTTGGCTAACTTTATTTGATGAGATACTAAGTCATCTGTAATGGAACGTGTAGACGCATATGAGTCTAAGATATAACTGCATAAGAAAATTAATCAAAAGTGGAATAATTCTCCTAAATTATGTCAAGTCAATAGAGAACTTAGCAAATTCTTTAGCTAAACCTCTAAAAAGAGATTTAGTAATATCTAATTCGAGTGTGTTGGACTCTTAAACCAAAAGATCCATCAATGATAGTAACCCTACTATCCTTACATAACAAAGTAATTCACGGGGTTCAAAGGGTAACAACATGTCATTTGATATGTGGATAGTTTCAACATTATAAAATTCGCAATAACATATCATAATTATATAATGCTGGTTGAATTGAAGTAAGGGTTGAGCTTTAAGCTTTTAATGAAGCTTGGTATGCAGTACAAGTATCTCTAAAAGTAACAAAGATACTGGAAGAACTTTACCTAAATGAATTTCGAGGTGGTGCTGCCTCAATAGAGAATTAGACTCACTCTCTTAAAAATTTGTTGAAAAGGATGAACGCAAGACCATATTAGCGTTAAGCGAGATAGGTGAACTTGAGAACACGTAATACTTGTGTGTGTTTTTACCGGTATTGTCATATGTAATAATTGGTTCAAATCTTTTATGTTATCTTTAATTCCGACTTTACTTTGTTTGAATTACACTATGATTATATTCAAATCGAAAGATATCTAATTCTTATGCATAAGTATTGTAAATCTTGAATATGAGATTTTATTGAATTTTGTATAAGTTGAGGATTGTTGAAATTATTGTTCAAAATCAATAAAAACATATTTGGAAGCCAAAAATTTGCACTATTCAATCGCATAGTCCAAGAGGGATGCAGTCACATGTATACATGCAGGGTTTTCAGCCCTGCAATTGAGTCTTCTATTTGATCGCATAGAATTAATGTATGCGGTCACATAAGTTTAAAAAATAGTCGTTGGGCTGGCTTCCTTATTTGAATTTTTGGTGGAAAGCATTCCATTCCAAAATAGAAAATATAAAATTATTTTCATTTATATTCAAATTCCTCGTGTTCTTGAAGTTTTAGTAGAAAACATTAAGTGTTTAAGTGTTTTTCTATTATAAGGCTTGATAAATCCTACAAACTATTTTGCCAAAAAAAAAAAAACCCTTTAAGCACCAAATTTCAATTCGAGAGGGGACAAATGTCGTTTGAGGACAACGATATAATTATCGTGTTTAAACCTTTTGATTCTTCTTTGATGATCATGATTATTTATTTCTAGTTTCTTCTCCAACCTTTTCAAATGGAAGAGCAATATTTTTCTACAATTATTAAATGAGAAGGGTTGTAAAAAATTTAAAGAACTTGACGATTACAAACCTTTTTTTTTTTTTTCCTTTTTGAAACCTTGATGACAATAAGTTGTCTTGTGCGTGTTAACATAAAAAAAATGAAGATTACTTTAACAACTACTACCGACTTTAGCATCAAGCAATAAATCTAGAAAAGAAGACATGCATCGAACTACCTCGGGGAAGGAGAGGGTGGCTGAGCCCCACCCCAATGCTTGAGTCAGTTTTTAGGTTTGATGTAGAAAAGTATGGCTTAATTCTTGGTATTTTCATACATGGCAAAGGCATGCTCATAGACAAAATGACTAGTTCATGTAGACGAGGCCCTAAATGTGAACACGTGACAGGTTTAATAGCAACATCTCCGTCACTCTAGCACAGATGTATTTAGTAAACCCACGTAGAGCAGTAAATGTATCCAAGTGTCCCGTCGTCACCATACATGATTAGGGTAAAGTTGAGAAACTTGAGGCTAGCTAAGCAAGACTTCTAAATTTCTAATGGTTAGACAAAATTTTAACTCTAAGCTGACTTTTCTCAAGGCCATGTGAACTCTTGTGGACCATCATTTGTTTTAGTGTCTTGTATGTATCTATGTAGATTGAAAGGAAAAAAGTATTCCACTACCATGCAACCATTTCTCTTTCAGGGGGAAATTATTTTACTCCATATAGGATATAGCCTGACAATTCTTTATTTTTTTCTTTACACTTGGAACTAGCCCTTCTTTAAGGGGTGCTCTGGCTTCACTAAATTGAGCTCCCCATAAGCATCAATGGCCTCAACTCTTCCATCATATGATTCTTCAGATGAAGACTACATAGACATGGACTTGTTTTCTTGTTCAGCAAACACTTCTCCACCACAGAGCAGAGAGTTTGAGTTCCAATTGTGTTTCATTCCAAAAGAAACTACAAATTCCCCAGCTGATGAACTCTTCTATAAAGGAAAACTTTTGCCTCTCCATCTTTCTCCCCGTTTACGAATGCTCCAAAAACTACTTATCCAAAGCTCGAAAGCGAAATATGCTTTTGAAGAAGAGAAGGCACCTTCCAGCATTCCACTAGAAGAATCAAGAGATAATATATTGCGATCAGAATCCTGCAGGGTGAGTTGTGAACTGCACACGGATGGCGAGTATTTCTTTGAGTGGTCTACTGAATTGAGCAGTTTTATCCATAGAAATCATCCCAAAAAATATTGGTCCGAGAAGCTTAAGCTGCTTAAGAATTCTATACTTGGTCACAAGTTGAAGGCATATCTGAAATCTTTGTTTAGTAAATCCGATGAGTCCTCCTGTGCCAAGGCTGCAGCTTGCAATGTAGAACCTGGAAATTTGTTCAAAAATAAGAAGTCACTAGGACATATTGAAGGAGCTGCTGCATATCCAAGTCTAGCTACTATAATGAAGAGCATTGAGAAGGAGGGGATTCATGAGGATAATTATGTCCATAGGAGGTCCTCATTCTCAGGAGCAACAAAAAATAAGTGCTCATCTTCATCTTCGTCTAATTCTTCATCTGGTGCTTCTTCTTTATCCTCGTCTTGCTCGTTTAATTTGAATAGTTTTCACGAGTTTCACTTCCGCAAGAGAAGTAGCAGTGCAACAGAAATTGATGGTTCAATTGAGGCAGCCATAGCTCACTGCAAAAAGTCCCAAGTGTTCTTAGATTCAAGAAATACATCTGGATTTTCTTCATTGCCTGAAATCCCTGCTTCCAATTGTCAACAGAGACTAGATGTTTGCAGCATATAAGTTTTTCAATGTCCCATGGGAAAGAAATAAAAAGTCCATCCTAGTGCTAAATTTCTCTTAGTGCTCAATTAGGAATTGTGTCTTGGTGTATTACTGTAGAGACATCCAATTTATATATGTATGCTTATGAGTGTTTTCTTTCAGACTGTCAGCCCCATTCCTTCTTCAATTTCCAAATCTGAATAAGGAATTCAGTGTTAATCACACTATGCCATAGGATGTATGTTGGCAAAAGACGAGCTTAATTGCCACTCATCTACTTTGCAAGTAGACGACTCTCCACTTAGAAATTATATGGCCATTGAACCTTCTTTATCATGATTCGACCCATACCAAAGACCCAAAANCTTTATCATGATTCGACCCATACCAAAGACCCAAAACCGATCCCTTATCTGCTCATAACAACATACCAAAAACAAGAATGCGAAAGCCAAAAAGTTATGAAAAAAAGCATAAGCTATAGATTGGGTCAAGTCCACTGCTGCACAAGTTTAGTGAAGCCTCTGCTAATTAGGAGTCCAAAAGATCTCAGTAGTAACAAAGCAGAAAGAAACTTTTTTTGATATACTAATCTTGAAACTAGCCAAAACTAATAAAAGGGAAGTAAAAGAAAACAAGATTAACATTTTTTTAGGTTATGAAAAGAAGTCAAACTATGAAGAAAAAAACTTTCACAGACATCTATAATGAACACCTTTTCAGGAAAAAAGTAAACCTTTCTAGTCTCTACTACTTTGAATACTGTAATTTCGAGATACTCTTTGGGACTCAATTTTTGACATTGTCCTTCCCTGCAACTAAAGTATGTAATTTTCAGGCCTTCTCCATTTTTCAAATTATGGAATGGTTATAAGACCAGATCATGAAGATGAAATATCATTTCTACCATTTCTTGCCTTGAAACTAGCTAGAATCTGTCTCTGTATATCTTACTCTTATAACAACAGCATTTGGATTCATTTCATACAAGGGTACAACTGTTTATTGTTAGTGACAGACTGATAGTTTTTCCAAGCCCACGTTTACTTTTCTGCCTGTCACTTTAGACCTTCCGTCAATGTATTATTGAAACAAAAAGGAAATTAAGTGACCGAGTAGGAAAATAATAGTTAGGTAAGCAAAGTGAAACTTCGATATAAGTTTGTTGACTAACGGCGTTTTTAACTCTTGAGCTATTTCATATCCTATACTAGCTGCATCCTGGAGAAGTTGGATTGAGCTTTGCCAAATGAATCTGTGACCCCACTGTCTGAGCATCTCAATTTAGCTTGTACAAATCAATTTCTTGAATCAAAACATGTTACACAATTTCATAAGCAGAAAAATCACCATAAAAGGTGCATGTATTCCTAATTGCTGATAGTGACACAACATAATTTCAAAGACTATATATGCTATCCTGATTCTTGGCATTGTGACACTAAGAAAAATATCGGCAAACAAGTTATTAATATTTCACTGAAGTACCCTTCATTCTTAAACATTTTAAACTATTTTTCTTCCTACCAGTTAAACAACTTCATCTGCCTCATGAAACTTATTAGGCCAAATATTCACTGAAAAGTGATCATGATTTTCCTGCTCCTAGAGAGAAAGGTATTTCCCTTTTGGGTCAGTTGTGGGCGAGGGATTTGAACCCCCGTACCGTAGTTCATAGCCACGTGCTCTAATCTTCTGAGCTATAGTCCCACCCTGTCTCCACTAGATCTTTCCCACGATTACTTTTAAAAAAAAAAAGAACCTTTGCTCTCCCCAGCCATTGCATTTCAGGTTAAGAAGTGAAAGTGCGTTTAAATTAGTGACTTATGGGCGATGGCTTATCCATTAATATCATGTTTGATAAGGCAGACTTAACAACTCTAAACAGTAATAAGAAAATAAAATCTAGTTTATTTTACTATCGAGTTCTACGGTACTAAAAACCAAATTTACCAAAATTCATAAGCTAGCTCAGATTTGTTCGTCAGTTCAATTCCTTTACCAACTCAAAAAAATATTTAGCGGTTTACGAGTGAAGATAGCTTCTTACTAGGGATAAATATATCTTAGCTATGCAAAACTGTCTTTTTACAAATTATGATCCTCCCCTAATCCTAAAGCGCAAGCGACTTCCCCCAAGCGAGCTTTGCTTTCTTAATGACCACGAGTTGGTCTTTTAGATTGGCGTAGGCAAGGTCCTTACTATGGACCCGTTTGTTTCCCATTATTTTAATAGAAGAATAGATTTTTTGATCCTTTTTTTCAAACAAACGGGTCCCACTGTGAGACAAACTGGTCAACAAAAGCCGCCGCTTCCCATTGCAACGGTACAAATTTTCATTAAAATTGGAAACAAACAGGGCTATATAATTTCTTACGATAACACAGTTGACTGAGTGATTTCCACTGTTATGTTTCTTGATTTACCGAGATTATTTCTATAGTATCAATCATATTGAGTTCATAGTTTCTAGCACGACCGAACAAGAAAATAAGGAGATGATCTTAACAGCTCCACACTCGTTGAGTCAAGTCATCTCCGTTCATTTCCAACATTTATATGACAAATTAAGCTTCAAATAACCATGGTGGTTGGTGCATATACTTTACAAACTGAAAGGGATATAAGAACATCTGTGGCAATGTATAGGACCAGACAGTTGTGGGGCATTAAGTATTGCCAAAGATAGGATAAATACAAAGAACCAGCAGCATTCTATTCACTTAATTTTTCTCTGGGCACCACACTGTGAAGCTTTATACATCGTGACCTTTTCCACAGCATCTGTTTGAGAGAATGATATCAAGAAAGGAGAATATCTGCTTCTTCTTCCTTGGTGTCAAACTTCACCTCTACATGATTGCTACTTTCAAAGAAATCAACTAAACTAATGGTTTTGGTCTCAGCAGTCTAGATGAAGGCATTTCTTGGCGGGGATTGTAACTTCTCCATAAATAAATTTCTCATTTGTACGTATGGTTTTATGTGTACCGTGGTAAAGGAAAGAAGACACAATGGAAGATAAGGTGAGTGAAAGTTGTTAGTTTGCAAAACAAGACATGGAAACTGTGGTTTTGATGCGGGACCATGTGATCTGCCCGTTACTTTGTGCTGTTGTTTCGGCACTTTTGGATTGACCCTCTTTTTCACTGATTCACTTCCTTTACATTTAGGCCATGGTCCAGGCTTTCAAATTAAAAGAATAAATACAGAAGGTTCAATGCATTTGAAAATGCTTGAAAGCGAACACTCAGGTACTGATATCTGGACTTCACTAAAAATGTGAAGGTACTTAAGTACTGAAGTCCAGAAATTTGTTTAAACTCAACTATGAAAATTTGATGAGCACAAGGAGGGATAAATAATTCAATAACATTCATCGATACAAATCCCATAATTTCAGTAGATGTAGCAATACACAATTTTTGCTCTTTTCGAGTACTAACAAAGACCAGTCACATTCGAAAATTGATTAATAAAGCTAAGTGTACAACATTTGTTGATAACCATGTGTTGTCAAAATCCTAGCATGTGATGTAGAAAACAGTTTTTTAAAATGAATGGATATGATGATATCAAATAGGATGATGTCTACCAATGTTGTACATGTAGCATGATTCAAAATTTATAACTAGGAGACTTGTCAATACTTTCAATCATTTCTGCAGTTGTGGTTGTCATTATTGCCTGGGGGCCAAAAGTAGCCATTTTGTTCGATAAAGAAAAAAGCCTGCCTGTGCATGCAAACCTTCGCTTCCTAACATGGGCATGTGGTCCGGCATTTCCAATCAAATTTACACCTCTATCATTAGTTGACCGTTTTCCACGAGCAACCTAAACAAGTTTATTTTTCACAGGTGTCTGCAGTGGCAAATCCAGGAATCCAGGTGAGCACGGATGGTCACTAGAAAGCCGTTCAGTCCAATATAAGGAAAAAAAAATTCCATCAGAGCCAATAAGGGTGACCACAAGGGTCGCCGGGTGCTGGCTCCCTCCGAGTGACCATGAAAATGGCTGTCTTAAGGCAACTATGAGATTGTGAATTCAGATAGAATAGGACACTGCAGAATAAATCATATCAAAATTCTTCGACTAAACTGGATCATCACCTCTCAAACTTATGCCCACAAGTAGCACGTTTAAATTCAATATAGCAGATTAATTCAGAACATAGAATTACCATTAGCACTTGATATACAGAAATCACATAGCAAATTACAGATATTTAGATTACACGAGAAAGGACACTGTGTTCAACCAAATTTGTTTAGTACAAAGACTTGGTTGATAAGCATCAACAAAATCAAAATGAGTTTTATGTAAGCAAAAGTTTTGATAGTATTGTGACATATCTTGAACAATACAAAGACCTTTAGAGTACAAGATGTGTTTGTCTGCCCTGTGTCACATACACATAATGTTCGGATCAACCTTTAAATCTCAACCACATAGTCAGTTCTAGTGTGTACTCTTATCTGTCAGTTCCATGAAACATCCTCTAGTTACAACATAGCACAAACTGTTCGTCTTGTATCCGCTGATTAGATTACGTAAATGTCACATTGCATTCTCTAACAGGTTATATTCTTGATATTAATCATCAAGTGGGACAGAGCCCAGAGGATGCCAGTCTCAAGCATGGCTGCATCAGATTGCATAAATTGGGTTTACTTCAGCGTCGGAATAATCTGAGTGATGCCATGAGTTAGTTCCACTCCTTGAATACTTTTCTTTCTTCCTCACTTTCCGTATCCTTCTAGACTTCACCACGTAATACGTCATGGTACAAAGAACCCCAGCCATAATAACTCCTCCTATGACGGTGACAAGAATAGCAGCCCACTTATTATGCTTCCCGACAACAATATAAGATGAAGCAATAAAAGCCACAGTAGTGCAAACAGAAGCCAACCACATTAACTTGTTGATAACCTCGACAACTCGTCTCTCGGATTTTATTTCACCTCTGACTACAGTAATTTGCACTACCACAACAGCCAAAGATGTGAAAAGGGCAACAGCATTAGAAATGAAGAAAACCTTGAAAGATGGACTGCTCACTGTCACAGCCATCCCCTTGTCATCATCACCTCCAGGAACTGTGAAAATGGCAGCAAAAGCAACTGTTGCAAATAGCACAGCCACCACAGTGACTGAATTGGTGGCATTGTTAATTCCTTCTCTGTGGAGCTTCCTAAGCTCTTTGGCAATGCCATTCATGTTTTTGTTGGTTTTACGAGCTTGTTCGAGCTGAGTGTGGACATTTTTCTTGATTTCTGAAACAGTTTTCCGAAGCTCATCCCGCGGCTGGTTCAATTCATTGGCTCTGACAGCACCATATCGAATTAAGCAGTCTTTTATTTCAGCACTTTCTTCTGATAGGGGGAGATTTTCAGCTATGTCAAGTGCTGTTTCATGTTCTCTTGTCAATGCATTGACATTTGTGTCACGGAGCAGTAATAGCTCATGCACAATCTACAATAGTCAGAATAATCACATTAACAAAATTATTTGCCTTGCTAAAATAAGATTAAGAAACAGAACAGTTACAGAAAGTCACGTCATCAATATATTTAAACCAGAAACCTATACTCGGGTTAAAAAATATCCCATCACACAGGCACATTTGGACCATCATATCATGCAAAGTTCAATGCTGTGAATCTTTATCCATACACAATATATCTTGTCAAGTTCCATAGCCATACACTTCAAAATGAAATTAAAGAGTGAAAATTCAAAAGGAGGGCATATTGTAAAAATTTCTAAAATAAATTACCAACTTATTCAATCTGTAATTATACAATTGAGTTTCCAAAAAGCAGATGGCAGCGCAGATTGCATGTTTGAATCAATTAGGAATCATTACAGACTTTACAGTTAATACTCATACATGCCAGCTTGGTTATTTTTTCAATGCCATGGAGCATTTTGCCAAGCCTAAAAATGAAGAAACTAGTAGGTAAAAGGTGAATGTAAAAATGCCAATTTTTGTACTAAAGGTTTTGAAAAAGAAGCAACTTTGAAAGAGAAGCCAAACACGTTTAGCAAAGAAAGTTACTTAAAAATAATTTTTAAAGCTAAAACATGTTTGGCTAAGCTTAGAAGCTACTTTTTTAAAGGAAGAACATTTGCCTCTTTTTAAGGCTTGGCCAAAAATGCTCTCAATAAGGTATGAATCAATGATATCTTCTACAGATTTATATTCTTCATGCTACATAAGCAGTGTCGTATTAATTTTTCTGTCCTTACAAAATTAAACATTTCCAATAAAGAAATTTAACTAAATCCATATGCTAAAATGACCGACTTCTGAAGCAAAAGCCACTAACTAATATACAATTCAAAACGAATAAAATTGTGTTGAGGACAAAAAATAGGAAGTGCAAGCTGGGTAAATATTCATAAACTAGTTGATGTGAATTGCCAATTCACTTCTCAAATATCTATGTGAAGTGCAGTTGAGTAGGCGTTAACTTGGTGCAAATCATAATCTCAAACTGAAGTTTTTCCATTTGACAAATAATACTTGGGCTCCAAAGGAACTAAATTATAGAAATTAGAGAAGCAGAAACAGTAATTAGTACCTCAGCCCGTTTTTTTCTGGTGGCTACATGTAATGCAGTGTTGCCAGATTTGTCTGGAAGCATCACAATGGCTGCATCTGCCTGAAGAAGCAACTTTACAACTTCACAACTAACACCTTTTACAGCCATATGAAGTGCGGTTTGCCCTTTCTTATCGGTTCTTCTTGCCAGTTGAGTGTCCTTTTCAAGCAATGCTTTAACAATATTCACATGCCCTTGACGGGCAGCCAAATGTAGAGCATTCTTTCCATTTGATTTAGGTATCTCTAATAAGCTTGAATCCTTTGAAAGCAATTCATTAACAACTGCCAGATGACCTTTCGTCGCTGCAGAAGTAAGAGGAGTTGCATTTGATTGACCAAATGTTTTGCTTAGCCCAGGATCATGCTCAAGCAGTATCTGGACAATATCTACAAAGAACACAATTAATTAAACTGTAACAGACAGGTGATGGAAATACAGCTTTACTTGGGCCTTGCACCAACAAGCAGTTGTCTATTTAAGAACAAAACAAATACCAGACAAATTTTGTATTTGGCAACGAAATTAACAAATCAATCAAATAAACTAAAACATAAAAAAGAATATATGAAAATATTGAGATAAAATTGCATATTCGGAGAATCTAGAAGTAATTTGATTTGATTCAAATCATGCTTATTGATCATCCATGCATCTCTGTGCCTTGACGGCTATATCCTAATTGAATTTCTCTATTCAAATACGTGGATGAATCTACAATGGAAACTTCTGATTTAGTCTAAAATATGAACATGAAAAATCTATTACCTTGATGGCCTTGACTCGCAGCAATGTGCAAGGGATCGAAGCGTGACCTGTTCTTGGAGGTGATCCCTTCCTTGGTGGTATGAGGCAGCAACTCCTTCACCACATCAATATGCCCTCTCTCGGCCGCAGTGAAAAGAGGAGTCTCCCCTAATTCATTGACCTCATTCACCACGGCTTCCCTGATCTCCGCCAGTTCGGCATCAAGCTCGGCCCCACCCGTTGTCTGCAGCAGCTGCTCATCGATCTCACTCAATATCTGCCTCACTGCTGCCACGTCACCCTTCTGCGCAGCCAGATGTAGCTCCGTGTCATTGTGCCGCCCGGTCACCTGCTTCACGTACTTCTTCTTCCCCGATTGGTCCATTTTTTTCCCGGAATTAGACAATATCAAGGCTTTCCCGGAATTGGAAACCACCAATGACTTGCCGGAGTTCGATCCGGCTAATGACTTTCCGGAATTCGATACTCCCAGCGCCGGAATCCTCGGAGATGGAGTCGGCGACGGCAATGAGGGCTCAGTTATGACTCCCATTTCAAGATCCTCCCCGACTATTAGCAACAATATGCAAATCAGATAAAGAAAAATTCTAGTTCTAGTTCTAGTTCTAATAAAAACTGGAGATAATTGTTACTGATTTTAACTTTACCTTCTTCGATGATGGAAGCCATGGGTATGGAAAGAGGTTTTTCTTGTTTTCTATCTAATTAACAAATAATTTTATGTTCTTTACATGGAGCTGATAATGTTCTTATCCATAATTTTACATATAAATTGATAGATTTGAAGATTAACCGGAGAGCGGATCGGAGACGGTGGCAGGCGACGGAGGAAGTAGGTAAGTTAAAAAGAGTTGGTGGACGGAGGGGGAGGGACTGGGCATGGCATGTTATCGGCCACCGTGCCTACTATTATATTAAACGACCCTGAAGTTGACATTTTTAGAGTAAGTTTCCATGAGGTCACTGGACTTTCGATGAAATCACATTTGGATAACCAAATTTTAATTTATCTCAATTTGATTTTTTAAACTTCAATTTCACATCTCCGTAATATTATGTCCCTGTTTGACAACGATTATTTGAGAAAAATAGAATTTTGAATAGTGATTTTTAGAAGAATGTATTGTTAAAAAGTAGGAAAAAAAAATTGAATTTACTTG
>CAIGRE010144474.1:0-11126 GCA_903798275.1 Fraxinus angustifolia subsp. syriaca
ACAAAACTGATTATTTCTTCGTAAATGAGATCATCAAAAGAAGTTGAATGTTTTTTATGGTTTTGTTTGATACTATTTCTAACTCCTTCCGCAAAAAGCTTTGGAAGTCCAGAAATAAATCTTTCCTTCCAAAAAGCTTGTTTACAATCGTTTCGAATAAAAACATATCTTTATACCATCAAAAATCTTGAAGTGTAGGACAATTGAGATTCATGAGGCTTTAAGAATATCTTTCTTGAATATCAATAGGAATTCCAACAAAACGTTTGATGATACAGAAAACTAATTTTGCAAAACTATCATTTGAATCATCTTCTTTGACATTATTTGCAATTTCTTTTTGATCATCTTCAGTAAGATAATTGAACCACCAATTTTTGAGTTGTCGAGAAAAGCCATAAATAATATTATTTGTGGCAAAACGTTTGTCTATGCCTTTGCACAAATAGGAATTAAAACAAATACTCATTTTTTCAAGTTCTTGAATAATTTGATATTCAAAATATCCATCAATTGTCCATTCAACAATGGAGTTTCTANGAGTTTCTATCAAAATTGAATTTTCTTTGTTTCTGCCCTTCAAAAAGCAAGTCAAGAGGAGTGGATATGAGATAATAAGCATGAAGATTTGAAATATGGAATTTTCTTCCATGCAGTTTATTGACTTGTAAATCAGTTTCTTTAAGAAACTGAGATTCAATTTCATTGATAGTATTGATGTTTTTTGAAGTGGATAATTTTGCAAATTGAGAAACAAGTTCTTTGAGAACTTCTTCTTTTGAATCAAATTTCTTTGGAGAAACGACTTCATGAAAATGACAAAAAGAAGGTTTAGATAATTTATTATCATTCCTTTTCTTTGTCATTTTTTAAGTTGTCAAAATCAGAATTTGTCTCAATTATACTGAGTTGAGAACACATGGAATGAAGAACAATATTGGTACAATTGTTCTGAGATTGAATATTTTTATGTCAATATTTTTTGCGACAGAATTGTCAGCAGCCTTTTCATTAGACATTTGCTTCAAATGTGAAGCGATGACTTCTGTAGATCCACGAGAAAAAATGAATTTAAAACTGATCAATCTCCTGATGTCAAAAAATTTAGACATTTAATCAATAAATATTTTTCAAAAGAAGAGATATAATCTTTTTGGAAAGAATTTGATGAACTTATTTCAAAGTTTTCAAAAAAATTCCAAAGAAAAATAAGTCTATCTTCAATAATACTTCTTCAAAGAAAATTTGGAAAACTCCTTCTCGAGATACTTTTCAATCAAGTTTTCCTCATTTTCAAAGAAATTCAAAGATTCTCTCAAGTGGCAGATAAGTGGAAGACAAAAGGAAAAGCAATTCAAATCAAGTCACTATTCAAGATTCTTCAATTTTACTCAATGAAGTTTTCAAATCCGAAGATTTCCTCTATAAATAATGTATAGATTTCATTTTATTTCCTCAAGTTAGAATTTTAGAATTCTCTACTTCAAGAAAGTTTATATCCTGTTTTAAACTTTTCAATATCTTGCATTTATAAAACTTATATTTTCAATAATTTTTGCACTTTCTTCCATATTTCTTGATTTGTCTTCTTTTCCTCTTCCCCTGGGCTCTTTACACACACACACACACACATTCAAATTTATATGTTTGAAATCAAATCTAAATCTTCATTCTACGAATTAATTAAACAAATGCTCGATAAATTTTACCTTAGGTTATTTGCATCAGAATACCTACGTTTTAGATTAGGTTATCTGCATCAAAATATCTACGTTTTAGATTATTTGCAACCTTGAAGGGATTATCGAATTGAGTGTTTTACATAATCTCTAAATTTGATTGATGAAATGATGACTTTTCACTAGATAAATATCGAACTTTGCATAGATCTGATGAGTTAACATGTCAAATATCAAGTTCACTATTAAAATCTCGAATATGTTGGGTAACTCTCAACTTTGCTATGCAAAGCCTAATATGTTAAGAAAACTCAAGTTTCCAATGTAAGAATCAAGCATTTGTTTGACAATCATTATTTTAAAATTCTTTTTTCTACATACTCATTTTCAATCACACATTTATATAATTAAATATTGTGCATGCAAACCAAATTTTTTTCCTACTTTTTAATCACATGTTCTCCAAAAAATCACTATTCAAAACTCCATTTTACTCAAATAATGGTTGTCAAACAAGGACCAAACATGTTACAAAAATATCGAGTTTGCTTGACTTCCTAACTTCAAATGCACATAATGTTTCAATAAATTAGTGGTCGTAGTCCTCGTGAACATTTTTCTTTTCAAAATTATCGTTAAAGAGATGAAGAGAAACTGGAACCCTTTATTTTAAATATGCAAAGAAAAAGGACAAAAAGTAAATAAAAAGAAAAAGAAAAGAAAAAAAGTTTAGGTCATCGTCTCAAGATCCCTACATCCTGCCACTACCGCCACCACTTAACGCATGCCATCGTCACCAACAGAACTACATTATCACGTTTCACAATCGTGCTACGAGTACAAAGTGACTTAACAAAAGAGGTTAACAAAGTGACGTGACATCAATTAAAAAAAAAACTTAAAAATTAGAAAACCCAACATCGTTTTCTCTCTCCCCATTTTCCCCAAATCAACTTCGAGCAAACCCTTCCTCCTAAATCACAAACCTCCGGCAACCACTCAGGTCCGGGCGTCCGATAGCATCCGTACATTCGATGTCATCCCCACCTCCGGCAGTCGGTCAACTCCAACGATGTGGTTTGACCCAGATTCAAACCGTTTTGAAAGTCAACGCCATGTCAGAGACTGTCGAATACCATAAAAAGTTGATCGACAAATCTCATCCTTAAATCGTTGTATTACTGTTACTGCTAACTTTGTAGATCTGATTGGGTAGATTCTTCATTCGCTTTTAAATTTCACATTAAATCTTAGATTTCGTTATTTAATATTTGTGCTTCGCGGATTGATGGCGTTGATGATTGAGAAAGTGACGTTATTTGTTTTTAGTAATGTGAGTGAGATTGTTTTTTATTTCGATACACCGAAGGCTATGTGAATGAATTTCAAATTTTTTTTTACTCTCTGTTGTGAGGTAATTCATGCTTGAGCTGATTGGTTGCAGAGAAAATTCATGCCTGAGTTGATTTTGTTTTTAAGTTTTTGTGCATTGAAAGGTGATACAGATGATGTAGTTTCCATCACTTTGTTCCTTGAACATTTCACACAGACACTGTTGTTTCTATTTTTTCAATTTGACAGTTGCTAGGCTGAGTATGTAAATTGGTTTGATTAAGGAACATAAAATGTTGGGAAAGAACTCCAGGGTTTACCACAGTTGCAGGAGTATTGGACACTTCTTCGGTGATTGCTCGATAAAACATCAATGTCCACTTCGTGTGAATGGATTTCAGAAGTCTTTCGAGGTTGAAAGGGACACCGTTAACAAAGGTAAAATTTTCAAATGTTGTAGTGTGAAGTGTTGTTTTGGGATTGGCTCAAAGATAGAGAAGTAATTAGTGAATCTAGCAATACTAGGGCTAAACTAGCGATGAATGAAGAAGTTGAAGACATGACGCGAATGTTCTAATCTCAAGTTCGACTAAATAATGAAGAAGAGCTCTTGATTTTTGTGACTGTGAACGTGACAATGCATCGAGAAAAATCACCTACCGAAGGGAAACTGAAGATGATAGACACAACTTGATTAGTTGTTTATGGTGAAGTAGTCATGTTGTGGTAACAAGCGACATGATGTAAATATGAATTTAGCATATTAGTTTAGTGCAGTCAATTGATGCATTTTGTTTGAAGTAAAATTTTTTACTTCATGTACCTTGGAAGTTAGTGAAATTATAATATGAGTAGTTCGGTGAATGCTTTGGTAGCTATGTTCCATTGTTTTCGTTGTTAGAAGCAGATCTAAAGCAACTACTAGAGGTCAAGTTAATTTTGGTATACTCCATCTCTTTTAACATGCTCTACTGTAATCATGTCAATGTTATGAGACTAACTCTAGCGCTTCACTCCACTTTGCAACCTTCACTTGCATATGGAGAGCGTATTCATGTCAAAGTAATTGGCAATCTTCATAATCATTCAAAGACATTGGAGACCACTACATTATAGACCACAAAAAGTACAGTTCAAAAAGAATTCCAATAACATCATTTTGCGTCTAGTATCATTAACACATGCAGCATTTAAGCAACAATGGAGAATTACAGAATTTAATATTCAATAAGTGGCGTTGCATCTAAAATTAAATTTCAATCCAAATTGAAAATTCAACAAAAATAAACTGATCGTTTTATTAGTTTGCCTACAAAATTTTATTTGCCAAAACGTACTAGTAGAAGTACAAATATAATGACAACTAATTCAACAATCCTCCGTTCAACTAACTTGAAAATTTCATACAACAAATCCCTTGAAGACGCTATTTTTTGCTCTATCAAATGACGCTTTGCGATGTTGTTCGCCTCAATTTAAATGGAGCCATCATGATGTGGTAAATATGGATTGTTGTATGTGTTCTCATTACCTGGCATGTGAATTGAAATCAATAAGAGTCGATTAGTTGTCAATTTTAAGTGTTGTGATAAAAAATATATATGTACCTTGTGAATTTGGAAACACATTTGTCGTTGTAGTATGGATGAACGTAGACGATGGCATTTGTTGTGTGAACACCTGGCTCATACCGTGACCCTACATCACATTGTCGGTATTAATTATAAAAAAAATGCATAAAAAACCGTGAAATTAATATACTTACCATTAGTAGCTGTGAAAACGAGTACGGCGTTTGCATTGGCAATGGCACTGGTGTTGGCATTGGCATTGACATTGGCATTGAATATTGATGTTGAGGAGCTGGCAGAACCTTTCAAGTTATGTTGTTCGATCGTACTTGCAGTACACAAAAACGAAATTGGTATTACTGTATAAAATGAAGTGAAAAAAAACGTTGAATCATACGAATATACCTTTGACTTCTTAGCACTCGCATCCAATGAGCCTTTTTTCCGTTTTGTCTTCAGGGCTCCCTTTATCTTCGACAATATAGGATCCCTCACAGTTCTGCTGCTTTGATTTTGAGATGCAACACACAAAATTGGTATTACTTCGTCAACCTAAACTCTTTATTTTGAAGTTGTATCCAATCCATGATAGCACGATACCTCCCTTCATTATCCGTTGCAAGATTTGTCATCGTGGCAAATGCTTGACACATCTCGTCATGCCTCAATTGTCTAGGAGTACTAACCATACCAATACAATTCACGATGACCTGCGTATCTGTTCTGCTAACATCCATCATCCATCTGCGCAGTATATACCGATCTGGCATCATGATCACCTCGTTACATATCAACACTGTAATCGCATGCCTATATACTATACCCTGAAATTCGAACATGTGACAATTGCAAATGATTACACAGTTATCTCGATTAAATGACACTTGGAAATTTTTTCTCCATATCGCTCACCACAAACGATGTCCTCACGTACCTGATACATTATTTCCACATGTCCTTCTGAAGCAGAGATGATGTCACAGTAAACCTTCCTTGTAAACTCAACCTGAACTTTGAAAGGGTGTACAATTCCCAATATTGCTTTTTCATTTCATATGTGGTTGCACATTGTATCATTTGAGAGAAAGACCTGAAATCAGCGTGAATTCCTTTTCTACTTTATTCCGAAGGGCTCGCATGTACCGTTCAACGAACTCCTTCTACAATGTCTTTGAATGCACATAATCATCGAATAAAGCGTTCATACTTTCACTTCTTTGCATTGTTGACATACCAGCCCAGAAAGTTGTTTTCAAAAAACATAGCACCCAACAACCTATATTCTCGTACAATCCGGATAACCAAGCATTATTGCGCAAGTCATACGTATCGATCATCACTCTCCAACCTTCCTTAAATTCTTCGACAAATTGTAAATCATAAACCAATACATGATATTCAAACTTTCCAGGCAATTTTTTCAATATGTGACAAAGACACCATCTATGTTTCGTATTCGGAAAAATCATCTCAATTGCATTTTGCATCGCTCTGTCCTGGTCGATAATTATTCCATGCGGAGCTTGACCATACATGCACTTCAACCATGTCTTGAACAACCACACAAATGTATGTGTGTTCTCATTCGATAGCAAACCATAACCAAGCAACGTTGATTGCCCATGATGATTCACGCCAACAAAAACATTGAAGGGCATATCATACTTATTAATAAGGTAGGTTGTATCAAATGTCACAACATCCTCGAACTCCTTATATGTTTGCCAGTACCAATTGTCAGCTCAGAAGACATTTTTCATGCGCGGATCATCATCCAAGTCAATAGTAAAATAAAATCTGAAGTAGCGAGATTGCATTTCAAAAAAGTAAGACTGTATTGTAGCCGCATTACCCTTACCAAGTCTTAGCCGTCTCACTTGTTCGATATAATTCTGACAATCCTTTTCAATGCAAGTCATGTTCTCGTAGCCACCAGCCTTAACAACTACGGAGTTAAAAATTTTATGCAATGGTATTCCTGCTATATCATTCACTTCAAGCTTTCATTTCACATATGCACTCAGATTTCGGTTGCATCAATACAACCTGGACTTAGTAGGACTCGTCTTATGATTGTGGTCAAGGTAGATCATGTTAATTTTTTAGTAACTATGTATATCTAACAATGCAGAGATCCTAGCTTTACAACCCGTTTAAGTTGTTGGTTGCGGCTTCGAAGAAGTGCTTGTGTACCAATTCTTCGTCCCTTCCTACTACACGTCAACATGACAAATCTCGAAACACCATCATCATCTCTCATCAAATTCCTCTTCCTAACTGGAAAACCTATGGAATAAGCATATCTTGCATAAAAATCATACACTTCTTTTTCATCATTGAACTGCATACCAACTTCAGGCACAGTGATTCTATCTCTTCCTAATGTTTCATCCCCGCAACATTCACAGTGTCCTCCACAGTCTCATTTTCGGATTCTACAGACAAAATATCTTTCATATTTGAATCATTCTGCAAGAGGTCGAGGAGTTCATTCCAATCCAAAAGGCTAAGGAGTTTAAACTATAAGCTGATGTCGAAGATTGCATTCTATGTAGTATGGATGTTTAAACCTAGTTTAAATAATGATTTTTCTGTCTTGAGATCACATTCATTGAACCAAATAATCAATGTTGTCAAAAATAATATAAAATCAATCAAAAAAATGCACCATTTATGTGAGTTGAACATACCATTAAGATACAGCTACTTTTAAAATTTCACATATTTAGGAGCAAGTTCACAGCTCGATTTCCTATTTTAAAATACCAAAACAATGTTAGTACATAGGAAATGGAGACTCAAGCGGAGAGAAATGCATCACTTCATGAAGCCGGAGACCTTTTTTGAAATTATTGACAGTCTTAAGAATTATTCATGGAACGTGCGTGAAAAAATCATATGTCTTTTACGTAAACAAAACAAGATTGTCCCTATTCCTTTCACCAAACTTGTTCACGTTGAATTCCCGAGGGAAACTTTATAATATATTTCTTTCCAATTAGATACACAGACATTTATTATTGCCTCTTTTATGTTGGAGAATTTGCTTACATGGAAAGACTTGATTATATTCAATGCATATCTAACATCCATAAGTAGGAGAGAAGCTATAGTACTGATTATAATAAAGTGCGACTTGATAGATAAATTACATAAGCAACAACAAACAACATTAAGAAATACCAGTCCAAATCCAAAGTATTAACATAGAAATTCATACCGTCGTTTGTAATGACCCGGTTCCAGAGAGAGAGAATATGGCTGGAGTGGAAGAAACACATGAATTCATCGAAAGTTTAAGCCTAATCTTGCAGTCCAATTTTTGCCTCTGTATATAGCGAAGATGAAGAATGAGCTGCCTACTTTCTACCTCTGTATTGCCTCATCAACCACGCAATGGAGGTTGGATTGTTTGTGTAACTTCAAATTGGGAGGAAATGGGTTTGGAGGAGGAGATTGATTAGGGGGAAATGATGAGAGCCTGAGAGAGAAAATGGTGAGAGCCAGACAAAGATTTTTATTTTTTCCCATTTTTTTTTTATTTTGGCGCCCTCAGCTTGGTGTAAAATAAAATCACAGACGTTCAATGCCATTTCATCTTCACCTTACATGTCACTTTGTCATCAACTTGTGTCAAGGGACTTGGTACAAATAGCATTTTTGCATATTTCAAGATCAAAAATTTATTTCAATCCAAAGTATAGTTCCAAATGGTCATTCATATTACATAGATATCTATTTAAAATTATTATGTTACTTTCAAAGTTTTAGTGACGACAATGACCTGAGTTTTCGAACCAATCATTATCAACATTCATCAATTATATTATATTCTTCTTCTCCATAAAAATAACAATTTGGACAGGTAATGAATCCGCACAATCAAATACCCAATGAGATCTTATTGCTCCCCCAAATCGGCACCGAATTTTTTTATTATTTAAGCGAGATTATTAACATTTCGAATATTTATTTATCAAGATTTTATTGTAGTACAACTGAAGTATTCTATGCATGTTTGGCGAAGTTTTGAAATCATTTAAAATTTACAATAACACGTTTTAATAAATTAATTTTTTTTATAAATAAAATAACTCATTTCACATGTTTATTACATGTTATTTAAAGTTTATTTTCAATTACATTCTCACAAATAGTTATTCACATAGATTCATAACTTTTCTATGCTTTAAAGAACAAATTATTTAAAATAATCTTTTCATAAAATTTATTATAAAAAAATATACATCAAACATGTCATTTACTTCTACACAATACTTTTCCCTTTTTATGCCAAATAAAGT
Source organism: Fraxinus angustifolia subsp. syriaca (assembly GCA_903798275.1). Taxonomy (NCBI): domain Eukaryota; kingdom Viridiplantae; phylum Streptophyta; class Magnoliopsida; order Lamiales; family Oleaceae; genus Fraxinus; species Fraxinus angustifolia. Next base: position 8,887 of record CAIGRE010144474.1, read on the forward strand.
CTAAAAAACAACATATCTTGAAAGCAAGAAAAGAAAGATCGAATTAAAAAAGTGTTAATGAAAAACATATTTTTCCCAAGCCTTCAAGAAAGGCATGACAGAAGTAGGAGTACTCGTGACAAAAGAGCCAATCTTATAAAATCATAGTTGTTTGGCTCTGTTCGAATGCTACAAAAGAAGCCACCAAATTCCGGTTTCGATTAATTTTATAGTGGGACGATATTCCTATTCTTTTTGGAATGAGATTGGTAGATGTGACAACGCTTCTTTAGAGAGTGTTGCATGTACATCAAATATCCATCGAAGCTTCCGTACAACATTCCTTAAATATGACCACAAATAATTACGGAAACATTTGCTTCTTTATAGCATTTAAGCAACAACCAAACACGCCCTTAGGCCCTGTTTGATGGCCATTATTTATTTGACAAAAATAAAATTTTGAATAGTGAGTTTTTGGAAAAAAATATGATTTGAAAGTAAGAAAAAATTTTAGATTTATACTGAATATTATATAATGTGAATATATGATTGAAAATGAGTATGTATAAAGAAGATTTTTATTTTTTTTTTTTGGATAATGGTTGTCTAAGAGGTTTAATAATCTACTTATAAGCAATGTTCTAAAAAAAGTAAAACGTAGACATACATGGAGGTGAAATTTCAAGTTTTACAAGTTTAAGCGAGTCCGAGTGACGCCCATGCATAAAAAAACGTTTTCTTATATATTTTAATTTTTTAGTCATTTTAAAAATTAAAATTATACATATCAAACATCTAAAATTATAAAATACTATATTTACTTCATAATTCATGTAATTAGTCAATTATACAAATTTTAATTTTTTAAAATGCAAAAATTAGACTGATTTCATGATTTCATTTTTAAACTAGACAAGTCTTATTTGATATATTTATAGAAAATTCATACATGTTTTTGAAGTTTTCAACAAAATTACGAGTCTCAAGATCGTAATTACATATATAAATAGCACCGTGATTTAATCTTATTTAACTTTTTATTGAATAAAGTCATTTTTAACTTTTGTATAGACAAAGTCTTTTAAAAACTTCAAATTAAAATGAAATGAAAAGTTCTTTTTTTTCAAAAAAATTTAAAAATTAATAAACTAAAGTCAAATAAAGTACTTTTAAAAAAGGGAAAAAATAATTAATTTTAATAAAGCACGCATAGGAAAGACGAAAGAGAGGAAAGAAACAATTAGTTTTTTATGGATTGAAACAAAAAAGCACCTAGGCGCGAAGGGATGCATTTGGCCCGAGCTTTGAACCTGGGCGCCACCTAGATAAGCTTTTTAAAATAATAAGTACATGTTTTTTGAGATTATCCAAACAAATAAGAATGACTTTTTGTCAAGATTTTCTAAAATACGTAATGCGTTACTTTCGAGTATCAAGCACTACAATCATATACGTGCTTATGCAAAGCATATGCGTAATTATGCGTTTTCGATTTTTAATATTCTAAACTAATAAATACATGAAATAATGTATTTTTTGAACTTCATACATATTTTTCAATTTAGAGAAAAAAAAAACATATTTTTCAAAATCTTAAATACTAGAATTACTTGAACTATACATATTTTCCCAAATTTCAATGAAAAGATATTGTCCAAAATCATAAATACTACAATTATTTCATAATCAATTTTTGCAATTAGATTAGAAGTGAACACTAATTTAAAAGAAAAAAAAAATCATAAATCTTGTGTAACTCTTTATCAATTTCATTCAATATGCTCTTCTTCATCCAAATCATCTTCCGTGTCATTCAATACGAAATCATTTTTATCGTGCTTTCTTATTTTAATTCAAAAATTTCTATTACCTTTTATAGATGACAAGATATCATTGTTAACCTATTTCTCCTCATCACAACTATCAACACTCTAAGATTGTGCATCGCTAGCATTGTTTGCTGCTAAAACTTGAGGAAGACCAAATAAGGAGGCTCAAGATTGGAGTAGATAGTTTGCAATCCTACGAAAAAATTGTTTTGATTTTTCTAAATGTCAAAATCCTACACATTGTTGTATATAATTCACGTGTTTGGGCGAATTTGATATTTGTTGGGCTCAATTTGCTTTTTTAAGTTGTAAAAATGGATCAGACTTTGTTAGGTTACTTTTGACATAATTTTTAACACAAATGCGTGTACATTTTGATATTTAAACGTGCATATACCATCAACAAAATGGGTCGACGACATTATCACA
>CAIGRE010144540.1:0-10138 GCA_903798275.1 Fraxinus angustifolia subsp. syriaca
ATGTTTAATTGCTAGGAGGCCTACTAGTTTATTATTCGTTGCAATCTACCGCTGAGTTAAATATCAAATCCGTAATTGTTTGATCCCTTTAACTTGTGAAGCACTAGGATTTGATGATTTTCTGCGATAAAGGTTATAGAATCTTAAGAAGAATGTTTAAATAGATTGAATATCATCGCTGGTGTTTGTGTTATCTACTTCATCGATTTCTCAATTGTGTAAAGATGTCATTAAATTGAATCTTGAGCGCTGGTATGGGTTATTTAATAATTAGGATTAATTAGAAAGCTAGTTTCAAACTAACTAAAATTAAGGAGAGATGAGAAAATAATTTCAACGGTGAATATTTAAAATATGAATTAAATTATCAATGCATCTATGATCAATTATAGATTTTCGATGGTGAATGTGAACTTAGACCAATGTTAGTCTTTTGATTGTTTTCGTTAATTTAATTTTCATTGTTATTAATTGCGTCATTTACTATTGTTTGCATACAAAAATCCCATAATCATTGTATGAAACATAAAATATTGAAATACGTACTCTTCTTGGGATCGACCATTACTTCCACTACTACATTATTTTTAGAGGTTAAGGTATTACTTTTGGGTGCCTGAGACATCATACACCAAATTTTGGCGTCGTTGCCAGGGAGTGATGTTAATTTATTTTTTTGCTTCTTTAGTTGTTTATTTTATTTTTGAAAAAAAAAACTCACAATTTTTTAGTTTTGTTTAGCAATTTATTGTTTTTAGGAATTTTATTTGTTTTCTTACTATAGCTTCTTTTTAAATTTTTTTTTTTCATTTGTTTTATTTGTTTATGCCCGCAACTCGATTTTCTAATCAAGGTGAATTGCAATACGACCTAGAATTAGAAAGAACCTTGCGCATGTTAAGGAATGACAATTGGTGGAATTTCATAGTGAACAATTTTGATCCCGATACCCTATTCCCTGGTGATTTTGAACCAAAGGAAGAGGAAGTCATGGTTGAGGACAATCGAACTTTGAAGGAGCTTGCAGCCCTTAACTTGAATTAACAACCTCTATGTATTACTATTCCTAAGTTAGATGCTACTACTACAATCGAATTAAAATCTATTCTAATTCCTCTTTTACCCACTTTTCATGGTCTTACAGGTGAGGATCCACACAAGTATCTAAAGGAATTCTATCTGGTTTGCATAAGCATAAAACTTACGGGAGTCACCGAAGAACAAATAATTCTCTTTGAAAGATTCGGCAAAGGATTGGCTCTATTATCTACCTTCCAGAAGCGTTACTACATAAGGCAGCTAACATCCGAAAGGAAATCTGTGGTATAAGATAGGACAACGGAGAGTCATTACATGAATACTGGGAGCGGTTCAAGAAATTGTGCGCAAATTGCCCCATCACCAAATCAGTGAACAGCTCCTTATTTAATACTTCTATGAAGGTCTTCTACCCACATAAAGGAGCATGATTGATGCTGCAAGTGGAGGAGTTTTGGTGGATAAAACTCCCGAATGAGTGAGGAACTTGATTGTAAACATGGCAGTCAACTCTCAACAATTTGACACTAGATTTGATCCTCTTTCTAGACAAGTTAACGACACATGCAACCGACACATGTCCAACACTTTAAGAAAAATCCACTGAATAAGTTAATGCAATGAGTGGCTTCCCTAGACAACCATAGAGAAATTATGATCCCTACTCAAACACATACAACCAATGATGGAGGGATCATCCAAATCTTAGCAATGGAAATTGACAAATGAATCAACCTATGAATTAAAATTGACAGAATTTTGAGCAATATAATCAGTCATACCCTCATAAACAACAACAAGGCCGAACTTTTAACTCTAGTACATCTTTAGAAGATATTGTTAAATCTGTTGCCACTAACATTTTGTAATTTCAACAAGAGATGAGGGCTAGCATTCAATATTTGGAGAATCAAATGGGTTAAATGGCAAACGCAATCAATCGGTTGGAGTCACAGAATTTGAGAAAATTGCCATCTCAAATAGTGGTTAATCTAAAAGAAAATGTGAATGCAATCATGTCGATGAGTAGCACGGAGGTTGAAGCTCCAGTGAAGGTGGCTCCTATACCATCGAAGGAAGAAAATAAGGAATATATCACAGTAGAAAAAAGTACTCCCAACGATACAGAAGTAAGTAAGCGTAAGTTTCCTCCTCTTTCCGATTATAAACCAGTAGCCCCACTCCCTCAGGCTTTGGTAAAATCTAGGAAAAATGATCTAAACAGGAAACTTTTCGAAAATGTAAGGTAAACATTCCCTTGTTAGATATTATTAAACAAGTACCCCGTTATGCTAAATTTCTAAAAGAATTATGTACTATTAAGAGAAAACAGAAAATGAAGAGGTGTGAAAATGAGAAAGTTAGAGACCAAATACCTGCAATTATTCAAGGAAAACTTCCAGCAAAGTGTACGGACTCAGGTATGTTTACTATCCCTTGCACGATAGGTAACACCAAATTTGAGAAAGTCATGTTAGACTTAGGAGCTTCTATAAATGTCATGTCATAGTCTATTTAGGCTTATTTGAAACTTGGCCCCTTAATTGAAACTAGTGTGGTAATTCAATTAGCTGATAGATTAAATGTCTGCCCAAAGGGTATGTTTGAGGATGTCCTTGAACAAGTTAATGAATTAGTTTTTCTAGCTGAATTTTATATGCTTGATATGGAAAACAGTGACCAAACTAGCCCTATTTTATTAGGAAGACAATTCTTAAAAACATCTAAAACTAAAATTGATGTCCATAGTGGTACACTAACCATGAAATTTGATGGTAAGATAATTAAATTTAATATCTATGATGCCATGAAGTTTCCTATTGATGATAATGATGTATATTCTATCGATGTAATTGATTATCTAGTACATGATGTTTTTGAACTTGATGGGAAGGATGAGTTAGAGGTTGCTATTCGTAAGAGTGTGGAGAAAGAGAATGATGAATTAACTTTGAGTCCCAGCTTGCGAAAAGCTGTTGCAATATTGAACAATCTTCCAAAGTTACAACATTTAGGTAACAATTCTTATTTTGCTTTTACCAGTTTTTAATGAGAGGCCTCTACTTTCTGTTTTGCAGGCCCCCATTTCGGATTTGAAGCATTCCCTCAATCACTACAAGTATGTATTCCATGGAGGTGGAGAAATACTGCCAGTTATCATTCCCAATGGACTTGGTATGCCGCAAGGAAGATCGAAGCAAACCATGTTAGACCCGAGCTAAATAAGGAAACATTAAGTCGAGCCAAAAAAATAAACAAAAGCGATGTTTGGGAGGTAACCTGAGGGGAGTTCGTTCCTTTATTTATATTTTTTATTTATTTATTTACTTTGCATTCATTTTTTTAGTTATCTTTGTCTTTTTCATTGCATTGCACCTTACATTGGGGACAATGTAAGTTTTTACGTGTAGAGGAGGTGATTTAGACTTAGGCTGCATTTAGATTGAGTTTAAATTTCATACTTAGGTTGTATTTAGAGTGAGTTTAAATTTCAAACTTTTTGGAATTTTTGCTAGAATTAATTAGGTTTTTGAAGAACTCATAACATGATTAAATAAATAATCTTACAACTTAGAGTTAATTTGTTGAGTTATTTTCTTTGAGGATTGTAGTAACTAAATTTTGTAGACAAAAAATTGGTGGGATTTTGAGCCTTTAGACTGACATATTCATAAGTGTGGGAGTGTCAAAATTTTTGGTAATGGTATGATTTGTGGAAGGGAACATGCTTCAATTTCAATTCATAAGTTCCATTATGGTGTAACATTTGGATTTTATATTTCAAAAAGAAAAAAGAAAAAAATGAATGATAGAACAAAAAGAAAAGAGAAAGAAAATAAGTGATGGAGGAGAGTGATGTCAATCTTACAAAATATCTATGTTCATAATTTCTCCTACATTTCAAGAAATGGTTCGATTTGTGTGGTATAGATACAAAGTAAAAGAACCATTGTGTGGAGTATTTGGTTTTACATATCTTATTAATATATTTGAGCTAAGTTTATTCATCTTTGCTCCATTAGTTCAATGGCTTTTGAGTAACATACCCAAATATTTCACACCTTAAACCTGAGCCACGTTGCAACCCTTGAAAAATCCTTATTATTCTTGTAAAACATGCGATCTAAGTGGTGACGAATGAGAAGATATACAAGCATACAGTAGATCATCTCCATTGGAATGAACTAGAGCGAAACACGTACCTTTTAAACACACGAGAATGAGTGCTTATATCTGTGAGTGTCTACACGTTTGCCTTATTCCATCTTCATATGAAAACACTAGCTGTGTGAGAATGTTTATTTATGATGTGTTATGCGTTTTGAAAAAGTTGGATTGTTCTATGCTCATGGCATTACGACCTGGGTTTTTTTAGAGAATGAAAATTGAATTTTGCCCGAGGACGAGCCAAATTTAAGTGTGGGGGAATTGATAGGAATGAAAAATACATATTTTTCTCTCATTATTTTATGTGCTCGTATGATTAATCAGAGCCAAAATGTTCTCATTACGTTCATATTTTGATTTAGGTAGCAATTCTATGGATATGACATAATTTGGAAAAAAATATGTGAAAATAGACCAAAGTGAAATGAAAGTTCAGGGACTGAAATGTAAATACTCAAAAGATATATAGAACCTCACGATGAAGATTTAAGAGTATTAGAGGTCAACTGGTTGAAAGAAGACGTCAAAGGGATGAAATATAGTCAAAGTAGGACCACACATCAATATACAGTCGAAAAGTTATGCATCGAATTTTCAGTCTCAGTTTGAAACCCATTTTTAACATATTAGACGATCGAGTTGGAAGACGATATCTAAAGCACAAAGTTGTAGCTATTTAAGTTAGATTTCCAATGCATCTTGAATCGTCTCAATCGGACACCGATCGTGGAAGATATGATCAAAATACTAAAAGCCGTCCGGCGGAGAAAAATGTCATATCTATGCGGTCGAATAGTGTTAATTCCATGCAGCCGCACATACCACTTCCAAGAGTTTGAAGGCTGAATTTATTTGTTCTATATGATTGCATGACTTTCTACTATGTGGTCGCATAGAAGACTTCCAAGGTGAATTTTCTGGTTTCCTAATTCCAATCAAACACTTATAGAAACAAATCTCTCTACACTTTAAAAACCCTAGAAGACGTCCAGAATGATAGAGAATGCCTCCCAACTTCATTCTTTATTATTTTGCTCTTAGAACTATGAATTATAACTAAACTTTTACACTTGGTTGAATGAAATTGAAGCCTCGAAACCACATATTGTATCATCTAAATGATTTTTCTAAATATAATTCATATTTTTGTGTATTGAATATTATTAATTGCTAGGAGACCTACTAGTTTGTTATTCGTTGCAATATATAGCTAAGTTAAATTTCAAATCCGTAATTGTTTGATTCCTTTAACTTGTGAAGCACTAGGATCTAATGATTTTCTGCGATAGAAGTTATTGAATTTTGAGAAGAATGTTTAAATAGATTGAGTGCAACCGATGTTGTTTGTGTTATCTTGTTCATCGATTTCTCTATTGTGTAAAGTTATTATTAAATTGAATCTTGAGCGTTGGTCTGAGATTATTTAATAATTAGGGGTAATTAAAACATTGGTTTCTAACTAACTAAAATTACGGAGGGATAGGAAAATAATTTCAACGGTAAATATTTAAAATATAAATTGAATTATCCATGCATTTATGATCAATTGTGAATTTCCGACGGTGGATGTGGACTTAAACCAAGGTTAGTCTTTTCATTGTTTTGGTTAATTTAATTTTCATTGTTATTAATTGTGTCATTTACAATTGTTTGCATACAAAAACCCCCTAATCATTGTACGAAGCATAAAATATTGAATTACATACTTTTCATGGGATCGACCCTTACTTCCATTGCTACATTAGTTTTAGAGGTTAATGTATTACTTTTGAGTGTTTGCGACAACACACACCAAAGGGGTACCTATGCATAAGAGTACAAAAGGCTTGTACTGTGAGACCCGGGTGTGCCACAAATGTATTGTTGCATTTTTTATATCACAAGTGTATGATATCATAACAAGCAGTATAGTGAACATTTGAGTCCGAATATCGTTCCCACGAAAACTATACTTTAGGACTTAATCTAATTTTTCTAACTCATATTTGTTAAAACTAAGTAAATAATTATAATGGTTGTGAATATTTTTCCTAACTACTTTTAATTAATTGAAAATATAAAAGGATTGCATACAACGGATAATTGAAAATTCAAATATGTGATGAATATTAGGGCATGACAATTTCATCTAATGATCACCTTAATTCTTAATTAAAGATTCATAATCTAATGTAGTGTTCGATCGAATTCTTCTATTATATTCAATTTATACCTCTCGAGTTCTTATTGAGCCTATTTAAATAAATTAATTACATATCTCTATGTGAATCAACTTTAGTAAAACGAAATACTGGTTCTAAGAATTTAAATTATGACGGCAATAATTAATTGAGCCTATTTAACTAATTTAGTTCCTTATCTCTATGTGAATTGACATTAGTTAAACAAAACATTAGTTTTTAGAATTCATATTATGACCGCAATAATTAGTATATGTATCTCTACACATTATACTAATTTACTGGATTTTATTATATGGTATAAACCTCAAACTCACTTCTCGATTCATAAAAGACTTACATAATCATCAAATTATTGATCAGATAATTTAATGTATTAAACTCATAATAAAACCAACACATAAATAAANCCAACACATAAATAAATAAATCACTAAAATCTTGAATAAAAAAAAATAAAGGATCACAAACCGATTACATTTTTTTCCTAATATAAAAATTATTTATTCATATTGTAAAAAAAAAAACACGCAAAAGTAGAAAGATATCACCAAAAACTGACGAAACGTGAAAATTTCTGGTGTCTGCATTCTCTTTTCCTTTTTTTCCCCCTTCTTTTCTCTCTCTCCTCTTTTCTTTTTGTGTTTCTGTGCCGTTGACTTTCCCTTTTTTTTATCTTCATCTCTCTTTCTTTTTCTCTTTTTCTCTTTTTTCTTGTCTCTCTCTCTTTCTTTCCTCTATGCATTTTTCTGTCTTCTCTCCACCGCTTTTTTATCTGTTCTTGTTCCCCTCATTTCTCTACTTTTCCATGCACGAATGTGTATGTTTATAAAGTGTTACCTACAAAATACAATATAATATAAATTATGTAGAATTTTATTCAAAAGACAATTAAATGTCACGATTTAGGGTTTCGAATAAGTGTGGAAACTGTACTTATCATACCCAAACTTGAATCTTTGTTTGTCATCAAACAAAACTAAAATCTAACAAACACACAAACAAGCAATGCTAATTACATAATTGATGGTCTACCAAACTTATTCTTTTAACATTTTTTATATGCGTGAACTAAGATTAGATTTTTTTTACTATTCTTACCTCTCTAATTTGGTAAAATTTCACCAATTGCAGTTCAACATTTCAATAAATAAGGATTCTCCATTAATTTTGATTATTTCAATCTATAGGACTTAATTAGACTAACAATCTCTTATCAAAAGTCAAGTTTTTTTAAACAAGTGTTTAAAAATTAACCAAGGCATTTGGTGCGTCTTCTGTTTTATGCACATGCTTTTCTGAAATTTTTTTTCAGAATAATTTTTTCTTTATTTGAAGTATTCTCTCCCTTAAACTTTCTAAATGCCCATGTAATAAGCTTTCAGTCGATGATTCCCAAGTCAAAAGACCATAGGAAACCAGGTTTTAAAGACCCTTGTAGGCTTAATTGCTTGAATCATAAAGGCTACGAAGAGAAGTTTTCTAATAAAATATTTTTTATATATTGATTAGTGCAATATTCCTCATTTAACACCAATTTAAGTAAAACGACCTCTAACTTGAGATTTTCACCCAACTGCATCATATTGATCTTAGACAATCCACACAAGATTTTTTAATTTCACACATAAAATCCCTATTTATCTCAACATTTTCCTACAACATTAAAATCCTCCAAAACTATTCTAAATTTGGTCAAAGAAAGTAAAATTTAGTAATTTTGGTTTTAACATCTATGGTCCACTATCTCAACATATTCAATTATGAAATCAACTCATTCCTACACAATGCTTAACTTAATTCATGAAATAGTAAAAATTAATCTATTCATAGATCAATTAACGATTCAATATATTTGCTATTGTCAGCCAAACCAACTAACTCACACAAACACACAAAAAGAAAATATATTTTTTGTCTTTGTTTTTTACTATTTTTTTATTGAAGCAATAAAAGCACACAAAAACACATAAAAAAATAAAAACTCATATTTTTCACACCTAAACTTAAACTAGACATTGTTCTCAATGTTTTTAATCTTATATTCGCATATAAAGGGGTGTGGAAGAATGTGAAGAAAATAAAAAAAACTCCCCTGATATGGCTTGTAGTTCAATGGCTAGCTTTTCTATTGGTCTTGTTGACTTTGTTGTCAATTTTGGTTTAAATGTTTCGTGATGTCATGTTCCTAAAAAATCAAATAAAGTATTAAGATCAAATAATTGGAATAAGCGTTACTTAACTCTAACATCCGATAAACCAACTAAATCGAAGACTTAAAGGAAAACGGGGTACGTATTATGAATCACGAATAAACTTAAAATAATTAAACTATCCTAAAACTCAAAAACATAATAAATAAAAAGGAAAAAGCTTGAGTTGCCTATCAAGAAGCGCTTCTTTAATGTCATTAGCTTGACTTTGTGTCGTAATTATTCTGGGACAGCTAGTTCAATACTTTCTTTAGCGGTGGAAAAATCATCTACGTAGTGTTTGCGTTGTCCATTAAACTTGAGATTTCCCTTTATTGGGAGTTATAATTCAACTGCATCGTAGGGAAACACTTGGGATACCATGAAAGGTCCGAACTATCTTGATTTCAATTTTCCTAGGAACAGTTTAAGTTTGGAATTATACAATAGCACTTGATCTCCCACTCTTAAAATCTGTTATTGAATATTCTTATCATGCAACTACTTCGTCTTTTATTTGTAGATGGATACATTCTCATAAGTTTCTCTTCTAAATTCTTCCAATTCATGAAACTGTAATATTCTTGTTTCTCCGGCCTTTTCTAAGTTCATGTTCAACTATTTCAATGCCCAGTATGCTCTGTGTTCAAACTCAACTAGTAGGTGGCAAGCTTTCTCGAAAATTATTTGGTATGGCGACATTCTAATCGGCTTCTTGGAAGCGGTGCGATAGGCCCACAAAGCATCGTCCAATTTTTTGGACCAATCTTTTCAAGATGCATTCACAGTGAGTTCCAGAATTCTCTTCAGATGTCCGTTAGAAGTTCCAACATACCCACTTGTCTGAGGGTGATAGGGTGTAACTATTTGATGTTGTACCCCGTATTTAGCAAACACCACCTAGAATAACCTATTGCGGAAGTGAGTTCCACCATCACTTATGATGGCTCTTGGAGATCTATAGCTATTGAAAATATTTTTCTTTCTAAAATCTACTACTACTCTCGCATCATTGGTAGGTAATGCCTTCACTTCCACCTATATAGAGACGTAGTCCACTGCCACTAGAATATATCGATTGTTATAGAACAACGAAAAAGTTCCTATAAAACCAATTCCCCATACATCAAATATTTATACCTCCAAAATGTTCTTTAGTGGCATCTCGTGACGGGCCGATATGTTACATGTTCTTTGACACTTACCACAAGATCTGCTGAAACTTGAACATTAAAGATGCTAACACTCCATTTGATCCAAGTTTGAGACTTGTAAAGAATGATGAAAGAGCTATAGCACAACTTGAGAATACAAGTTCTATCGAGAATCAAATGTATGATGTACAATCTACAAGACCCAACATAGCATTTGCAATTAGTAAACTTAGTTGGTTTAGTAGGAATCCAAGTGAGGAAAAATAAGAATCTAGGTCTCCAATATTCTAAGTTTACACCAATCCTAGAAGGATTTATCAATGGATGCTAGTTGGATATCTATCTCTTGAAAATCCAAGAAACAAACATGTATTATTCACTCAACTATGGAATCCAAATTTGTAGC
>CAIGRE010144724.1:0-10047 GCA_903798275.1 Fraxinus angustifolia subsp. syriaca
TACTACACTATGAAATGACTTTTTAATCATTTTAGATTTAATACGAGTTTCACATTTTTTTAAGTTATTAATGTCACATTGTATCATAACACATTTAATCATCATTTTCATGGTACTAATTCCTATATGTGCTAATCTATCATGCCATAAATTAAAAGAATCAACAACATACGCAAATGACTTGTTTTTATTATAATCATCCTCAATAATACATATTTTGACCATTCCATTATTAGAATAACATTTTCTAACAAAATACGCATTATGGGTTAATACAAGTTTTCCGGATTCAAAATTTTTTTTTTATTCTGGGTTTTCCGAACAAAACTCCACATGTAAGTTCCTATTCATTTTAGGTACGTAAAGGACATAGGTCAAAATTATCTTCTTTCCCGAATGAAAATGATATTCATGTTGCATTTGCCAATCACTTTTGATCTTCCTTCATTTTCCGTTTGAATTTCTTGACCATCATGATGTCATGATAAGTTTTAAAGAGTGACTTATCGTAGCAAACATGGACGATTGCACACGTGTCATACCATCATCCCAAAACTTTCCCATGAACTGCATTGATTTTGTTCGCCGTAGCGATAATTTCATCAACACAATTTACTTGGCCCTTCATTTTTTGATTGTTTTCTATACATGCAATCTCTAGCATAATGTCCCGGCTTTCCACAAACGTAGCAAGGTTTTTTGGACTTATTTTTGAACTTCCCTTGATCCTTTTTAGTACCAAGAGGTTTTCCCTTCTTCTTTTACTTGTTGATTGGAGTTGTCAATATTATCCACGACATTGGCATTTGAAGAGCCATCATAAGAACTTTCAATCTTATCTCTTGCCCTTGATTCTTCCTCTATGCGAATGTGTTTTTGTATTTGCTCCAAAGAGAAATCTTCGGAATTAGAAGTATCTTCTTTCTATAACCTTTCCAAGACCCCGGGAGTTTATCAATAATTTCTCTCACTTGAAAGGTTTCGGGAAGTTCGATCTTCACCACTTTCAATTTATTGACTATAACTTGTAGTTCATGTACTTGAGGCAATAACGGAATGTTATCAAGTATTTTGAAATTGAAATATTTAGAAACTAAGTACTTCTTCGTACCTTCTTCTTCGGCCTTATATTTACTTTCAAGTGCGTACCAAATCTCTATTGCCAAAGTGGTGTTGGTGTAGAGGTTATACAAGCGATCCGATAGCCCATTTAGAATATGGTAACGACGTATCAATTCATCCTCTTCTTGATTCTTTCTTTCCACACGAATTTCATTAGTATCTTCTTCTGTTGCATCGGGAATATGCTCCAACTTTGGATCAAGAACATAAAAAATTTTCAACGTCATAAGGAGAAATTTCAATTTGCCTTGCCATATTGTGAAGTTTGCACCGTCAAATCTATCCAAGTGTACCAAGTCTTGATTCATCATTTTGATAGTAGCAAGTACTGACTTCGTTTCCATCGTAGTAAATTATGGAATAACGTTTGAGAATGATAGAAAAAATTATTGAATACAACAATGGAAACCAAAAAGAACGAGAAGATGAAAGAAAATGATATCGAATAAAAAGATTTGATCACGAAATACAATTCGTTGTCCTCAAACGATATTTGTCTCCTCCATCAAAGCTTTTGAGGATTAAATAACAAATAGTTTGTAGGATTCAAGCCTAGAAATGAAGAATACAAAAGCTTTTAAGTGATTCTTCAAAATGAACAAGTGAAAAAAATATATATGATTATGTGAAGAACAAGACTTTCAATAATCAATGGGATAATTTTTCAAATCTCAACTTTAATGAAAACTATTATGTATTTATAGTTTTAAACAATTCCTACACGAATTGGTTTCAACACTAGAGGAAGAGGTGCAATGCTTCACCAAAATAACCACCAGAAAATTTGAAAAAATTCAACCTAACAGTTAGATTTTTACACTATGCGATCACATATGCTATAACTATGTGGTCGCATAGTTATAGCATGGTTGCCCTCTTTTTTTCCTGATGGCCGCTATACAGCCGCAAACCATAATGGCCTATGCGGTCGCATAGGCCAATAATGTGGTGCCAAAAGTGGTTTCTTCCCTCTTTTCAATTCATTCATCCATGTGATTTTGAACAACAAATTCCAACACACAATAATCCTAATCTAACCGGAAATCGTTATATATAGGGACACTTGGCTCACTATTCTAGTTACATTCTCTCTCGTATTACATTTAGTTTTATGGCCTTTTGTATATAAATAATTATGTCTCTATGTTTGCTAATTTAAGGGGAGCCCTATTAATGATCAATCTTAGCATGAGATAAACTCAGACATCTAACTAACCACTAGTCATTTTAGGTACGTTTTTGGGTGGCATCAACCTCATTGGACAAACTTTATTTTACAAAAGAGATTATTATGTTATCGAGTACTAATGAATAGAGGTATGAGCATGTTGGCTAAACTTTTAATGTGCTTATAAGCAAGTACCTTTAAAATTTAGCTAAACTTGTTCACTACCACTTCCTAGCACGATTGATCGACCTTCGGCTTCTGGCCTCCTAACCTCTGTTGTAGACGTTTTTCGGGAACTGTTAGGTGCAAGGGTTGGAGTTGGAAAGTGATTGTGATAGCGAGTGTAGTACTGTGACTATCAGAAGAGTATATTGAAGGTAAAATTGATAGTTTATAAATCATAGATACATTTATTTGAACCGAATAATTTAATTTTTCTTTTAAGGGCATGCATAGAAATTTTCGGGTGTAAAGCCGTGTAAAAGAATGAACTTGGTTGAAGATAGACATTGATGTCAAACAATTATCCTACAAATGAAAAAATGTAAAATGTTGAAAGCCAATTGATAACTTATTTTTCAAGCCATAAAGGTAAAGGAAAAAGAAGAGAGAAGAGGAAATGTAGAAGGCAATACCAAAACATTGACTTGATGGACACACTCGACCACATGAGCCTCGAAAGGATTCTTTCGATCTGAATGGATATCAAGGACTGAAAAGGAAAAAGACTTTGTGGTGGGTGGGGGCAACTACGACTTACATTTTTGGCTTTTTCTTATTGTTTCTAATTTGATTAGGAATATGAATGTACAATATCTTATAGCATAAAATTTTAATAAGTCATCTTGAACTTGAACTTTATAAGATCAACTCCAATTAAAATATACAATATGAAAAAAAAAATGTACTTAATTCGTCTATGTTTGGATTGAAAATTAAACAAATTTATGTTGAACAAAAATTACGATTCATTTTTGCTAAACATTATCTTAGAATTATGTCACTTTCTCCATGTTAGTTTAAGCCCTTGTTTGAGCCAAATTTAAATTTTCATTCTCATTCTTCTACTCATTTTCAACCACACATTCTCCATTAATATACTATTTCAGAACACATTCTTCCAAAATAATGTGGTTCAAACACAAATCTTACAATCTAGTTAACACGAAGGGTGTGTTTGGTACGTGGGATTGACAAAATTGGACAATTAAGGAATAACATTTTAACTTATTTTGTTTCTTTAATACTATTGAGTAATATCTAATCTTGTATACAAAGTCCCTGTTTGGTTTAGTTAATATTTTTTAGGATGCACGACTTTTATCAATTTTTCAACAACACATATAATCAATTTTTACAGAAATTTATTAAAAATATGATTCTTAGCAAAATCAAATAGAGGTTAAATCATTTGCTTTTAATTCTCGGAAATCCTACAAGATCTGTTCATTCTTTTTCTTTGATAGATAGTCTCTGGCTTTGAATCCTAAAATGGATACTATCAGATCGGATGAATTCAATAATAGACGCATGTTAGACATTTCAGTCAAAAAATTTGTTGAATAAGATACACAAAACACAAAATCTAAGGTAGACACCAGACACTGAGAAGATATGCAAACCTATATATGTGGATGGAGCCATCACTAACCTCTTTAACAAAGGGCAAAACATGTGGCTACTGGCGAATTGTGATATGGGAACACGTTTTATGTGGTTATAATAGTTGGGACATTCTGGTATGGGTAACCTCTAATGTAGGCGTGGCTAAAAGCATTCTTGATGCTCATTTGCAGAAAGTCCAATTGAATATATCCGATCCTGCGGACCACCATTCTCTTATTGACATCTTTATCGATCGGTTAAGTGGTTCTGTCCACTTCTACTCAAAAGTTGATTAAATTCGATGGAAATAACATATAAAAATGAGAATTTTAAGATGGATATGTGGCGTACTAAAATGAATGGAATGAAAAATGTAAGTACGTGTTAATGGTAATCGAAAGAAAACAAATTTAGATTGTTGATACGTGTTTTTCTCTAGAGCCAAATAGATTTTCATTATAAAGAGATTATAATGAGATAACGATTCCATGAAATGTACGAATAACAAAATGGTAATAATTATGAACAAGTGGTTAAAATTAACATTTCTTTATCTTTCCGAAAGTATCGGGCTAATTACCTCAATAGTCACTGAACTTTATCGAAAATTTCCACCAAATCACTGAATTTTAAAAACTACGTGGTTAGTCACTGAACTTTTGAAAAATCACCTAATTGGTCACTGAACTTTGTAAAACATTTCTACGGGGTCACTGAACTTTGCAAAACGTTTCCCAAATGGTCACTGGGTTTAGTGATCATCTGGGAAATATTTTGCAAAGTTTAGTGACCAATGAGGTGATTTTTAAAGTTCAGTGACCTGGTGAAAACTTTGGCCAAAGTTCAGTGACTATTGAGATAATTAACCCGAAAGTATCGAAAACCATAGTTCGCATTTCAAAATATTACTAACCTCTCTTATTTCTAATTTTGAATATCATATTCACCCCTAGTCACCTTTAAGATTAATTTGTAATTAGAAATTACAATTTTTTTGTCCCGACTCACCCCGCATTGCTCCACCCCTTAGCATGGCATCTCCCTAGAATTTTAGCTCATGTATGATTTAGATAACATATAAAATAAATTGGTTTTTAGTAAATTTTGATAAAAGGTGTAGTTAAAAAGCTCATAAACGTCGTTGATCCCATAAAATGTGTATTTGATAATAAATTTGAGAAAAAATGAAATTTAAAAAAATGAAAACAAACCAGAACTTAGTTAATTTTTAAAACTTCTAACCAAAAATCGAAAAAAAAAGTTATTATGAAAAAAACGTTAGCCACCGTTTTATTCTCATTATTTCAAAATTCATTTTCAACTATATATTTTCATAATAAAATATTTTATATGTAAACTCTAAACTTTTTCTTACTTTTTAACCACACATTCACAGAAAATTGACGTTTTGCCCATAATTCATCTCTATTGGAATCTCATTCATGTGGTGTCAGTTAAGAGTCGGCAAAAAGGAATCTGAGAAGTGGAAGCTGCTGGAAAACAAATTATGAAGTATGAATAATTGGTAAACAAAAGTGGGCTAATTAGTGGGTTTTAGATCAACATTGAGAAAAAGGTGCAAGAATCATCTATTTCAGTTCAATGAACCCAAATCTTTTACGAGTCAGAATATTATTTTTCTCAGGAAAACTTTTATTTCTTGGAGGATAAGAGAAGGAAAAAGTATTACGTAAGGTATAAAGGAAAGAAAATAATCAAAGGAAAGCTACCTAAGTTGAGGGAAGAAAGCTTATTATAATATAGTGCAAAATGGAGACTTGGCAATCGAAGAACCACACGGCAAAAGAAAAAAGTGAGAAAGACATAGAAACGAGAAGAAAAAGAGACGCAAAAAATGCGCATGTTTTACGTTTATATTTCATATAGTGAGAGTTTGAGAGAACGACGAAAGTTTTGTAATTGAAATTTTGATTAGTATTTTGATTCTACTTCTCCGTTTACATAGTGAATCTGCCAAATTACAGAAGGTAATAGAATACTCATACAGCACATCCTTGTATAATGCTCGAAGCTCTCGGCTGAGTAGCAGAGGCAATTTTTAATTTTTTTTGTATCTCTCGTTTGATGCTGGATAAAACCAATCTTGATTTTCATTTTCCTTGTGATGAACCTAAAAGAGGAGTATATGTCAAGTATCGTAAGTATTTTTTTCTTCGGGTGTGCTTTTTTAACAATGAAATGTGACATGTTTTGTTAATAGTGATTATTAAAATGGACATACTTAAAGAGCGGGAAGAGGGACTTGGCTCGATCTTCATTTAAAGGTGCAAAAAATGTAAATAAACTTACCACATTGGAAAACAAAGAGTACAACATAAAAGTTAAATAAAATTACACTTCATTTTACCTACACATTTTCAAAAAAAAATATCATTTTTCACAAAATTTATTCTCGAGAAATATAAGTTAAATAAATCCTAGATCATTTTGTACAACCGATTTCATTATCAATGTGGACTACGTAGCGTTGACTTTTACCCCACCAACCTTTTAGTGTAATTGAATTCTCCAAGACCATAGAGTGGTGGTAGGGGACCATATTTCACGTTGTCCTTCGTCATCATTTAACACACCTTTCAAATCTCCATTTTCAGATTCTCGACAATATTGTGGCTTAGTATATTGCTCAACTATTTCTTGGGCCCAAACTTGTATTTCGCCCGTGCTGCAAGCTATATCACTTCTTCACAATTACAAAAAAGGAAAAAAGAAAAAAAAAAAAGGTGAATTGTATAATATTGGATAATCGTTCTATTAACACATAGCAAATATGCTATACTAAATATTGTGATTATCATATGAATTCTTAGAACTAATATTTCATTTAACTAGAGTATATTCACATAGAGATATGAGATTGAATTAATTAAATAAGAACTCGAGATGGGTATATTTAATACAATAGAAGAATTCAATCGAACATTACTTTAGACTCTTGAATCTTGAATTAAGACTGAAAGGTGATTATAAAAATTGTTTGGCCCTAATATCTATCCATTATTTGAATTCTAAATCATTCTTTGTGTGCATTTTAATTGATTTCAAGTATTCAAACAAAAAATTCACAACAACTATAATTATTTGTTTGCTTTCGTCAAATAGGAGTTAGAAAAATTTAATTAAATTATAAAGTATAGTCCTCTTGGAAATAATAATTCGGACTCAAAGGTCCACTGTATTATTTGTTACGATATAGTAAACAACTCATAATTTTTGGCGTCACTGTTGGGAAATATTTACTTTTAGTCTTAATTTAATTTAATTTAATTTTAATTGTTATTTGATTTGTTTATTTCTTTATTAACATATAAAAGGTGTTCGTTGCATGCTTTGCACTCAAGGTGATGATTTTGAACCGTTTGATTCGAAAATAAAAAACTTACTTTCAAAAGAAGACGCAAAGAATACAAACAAAAACATGTAAAAAACAGTTGACAATCAAAATATCCATATTCCTATACAGCCAATTGGAAAAGTTATCGAAAGAGTAGCAGCACCACTGGATTAGCAACATGAGCGAGTGGAAATAAATGAAGGGGACTTGTCAGTTTCATTGTTCTTGACCCCTATAGAAGCACCCGCGCGCTCCAGTATAGTATATTCAGATTTTGGGGTGAACAACTTTTAGAT
This sequence comes from Fraxinus angustifolia subsp. syriaca, assembly GCA_903798275.1. Classification (NCBI taxonomy): domain Eukaryota; kingdom Viridiplantae; phylum Streptophyta; class Magnoliopsida; order Lamiales; family Oleaceae; genus Fraxinus; species Fraxinus angustifolia. The sequence continues at coordinate 7,547 of CAIGRE010144724.1, forward strand.
AAGGCCAGATTGGATCAACTTGACCAGCAACACTCTCCAATTTTATGATCTACCTCATGAAAATTTGAACACACATATATCTAGATTCCTCAGAAGTTGCAAGAGTTTTCATACTCCAAGGTTTAATGAAGATGCGATCAAGTTGAGGTTATTTCACTATACATTGCGAGATGTTGCATTGGAATGGTTAGATGCTGAATCTCATGGAAGTATTACTACATGGGAAGAACTCACTAGAAAATTCTGCAATAAATTTTCCTACTAGCAAAAGTAGCAAATATCAAATTGGAAATTCAAACTTCCCAACAAAAAGATGATGATAGATATTACGAGGCATGTAATAGATTCAAGGAGTTAATGAGAAAGTGTCTAAATCATAGGATCAACATAAGTAATCAAATGCAATATTTCTACACCGGACTTTCACCACTGTCAAAATCTCAGGTGGATTCCTCTACTATTAGATCGATCATTGGAAAATCTGTACAAGAATGCATGAATTTTTTTGAGTTAATTGCCATGACACATTCAATGTTTTCATCATAAAGAGTAGTACCACCGAAAGTGACTGGAATTTATGAATTGGACAGCACAACAACTTACCAACACACATATAGTAGCTTTGACAAAATATGTAGAGTTACTGGTGAAAGCACAAACTCAAGGAGCACATGCAGTGATAACCAGTTTAGTATATGAAAATTGTGGAGTTAATCATCCCACATAAGATTGCTTGTCTATGGGTTTTCCTAAAGAATAAGAAAATTTCATTCAAAATGGTTCCCACAATTTCAACTTATATGGACAAACATATAATCCTGGTTGGAGACAACATCCGAACTTCAGATGGTCAGATAATCAACAAGGGAATTGTTCAAATAATATCCTCTAAGAGAAAAAATCAAGTTTGGGGAGATGTTTCATCAATATGTGCACAAAACAAACAAAGTACTCCAACAAATTGATACATTTTCAAAATTAGCAAACATCTATCAAGAAGTTGGAGATACAAATTGGTCAGATAGCTCAACAACTTGCATAATGTCTACAATTATCATTACCAAGCAATACAATGACAAATCCTAAAGAGCAAGTGATGAGAATAGGAATACTGGAAAACAATTCACCCCAGGCTCATCTAAGAGTTAAATCATATGTCACTCCACTTCCATTCCCTCAAAAACTTCGAAAGAGGTCAATAGAGGAAAATATTCATGCTATAATTACAAGGAGTGGAGTACAATTACCGATATTATTACGAAAAGACCAAGAAGACGTTGATAAAGCTACAATGGAAGAAAACTATGCATCAATCTCAATTGAGAAAGAAGAAAGTACATAATTATCCACTGCCACGGCACTAAGTCCAATCAAGGTTACATGCTTCCCATTCATTTTCCTCAAATGCTCATGAAGAACAAAAAAGACACAAAAGTTGAAATTTATTTTTTGATATTCTCAAGAAGTTCCATATCAATATTCCATTGATTAATGTAATATTACAAATTTCAAGCAACACAAAAATTTTGAAAGAGATTCTGACAGAAAAGAAAGCTTTCGGAGTTTGAGATTGTGGCATGAACCGAGGAAAATAGTGCAAGAGTGCAAAACAAATTGTCTTCCAAGTTGAAAGATTTAGGGAATTTTACTTAGTCTATTTCAATTGAAGATTCTTATATTATTAATGCATTGTGTGACACAAGTGCTAGTATATATCTAATGTCATTCCGTTTAATGGAAATTGGGATTGTGTGAAGTCAAATCAATATCAATAAACTACAACTAGCTGATAGAACAATTTCAAAACCACGTGACAAAGTTGAGGATATGCTCATAAAAGCAAGAAACTTAATATTTCTGATGGACTTTATTTTGCTTGACATACCAGAAGATCGAGAGATTCCAAATATATTAGGTTAGCCATTTTTAGCAATAGTTTGAACCCTGATTGACATGGAGAAGTGTGAGCTAATATTGAGGGTAGATGACAAGCAATATATATTTAATATTTATACCCTATTTGAGCAACCTTCAAAGAAAAATGATTGATGCAGAATTAACAAAGAAAAGCCATTTGATTTACGAAGATATCAAAATAGAAAATTAATTTCGGTTGGTAGAGATGAAAATGAAAATATCAAAATATGAAGAGAAAAAAATGGTACATAAATAAAAACTGGACAAAGTGCAAGGATGTCATAACTTGGTATCGATTGAAATCTAAATTTTAATCTAAATCAAAGTTAACAATTAATTTTAATAATATATTTTATGAAATCCATAACTGTTTTGACTTTTATCAAAATTTACTAAAAATTTGATTTTAATCTCCACCAAACAGGGATAAAATCATAATAAATTTGAATTTCGATAATATGTTAATTTTAAAAATTCTCCGACGATCGTACGCTAATCAAATATACAAATTACTTATGTCATCTCAAAGATTATTTTGAGAACTACATTATGGGCATATCGAATAGTCCAAATAGAAATCGAAA
>CAIGRE010144753.1:0-11427 GCA_903798275.1 Fraxinus angustifolia subsp. syriaca
ATTGTCCATAAAATTTGACAAACCCGATAGAGAAGTTTTGGAAATATCATGTCTAAATTGCTTCTGATGCTAGAGAATTTCTTCAATCCATTTGAAGCATTTGGCGGAAGCTAGGCGGCAAACCATAGACTCATAAATACCATTCTTGGTGCGGAAACGATCGAAAGATGAATAGAGCTTGAATTTCTGGACGAGTTTCTTCTGGTTTCGCTCCTTGTAGAGGTCCTTGGAAAGGATCGCCCTACAATTGCCACCCGCTGTCCGATCACCTTCTTCTTTCCACCGTCTGATGGATCCCTGCACGTGGGGTTGCGCTCCCTTGCCGGGTGTTGGGTTCGCTACTGGATCCAAATATTCGTGCATGTAATATCTATTATTAAAGAAATACCATGCCACCATTTTATTATATCTATAAAATGAATAACTTCTCCAATCCTAATTGATGAGTAGAGATTATATAGACCCGAGCTCGACCTAGGATGCCCTATCTTAACCCCTTTAAATATCTCAGCCGTGAACTCGAGGTTTGAAGTTGAGGTCTGGCCAATCTTGCAAGGTCGAGATTTGTCCTTTCCTCACATCATCTAGGCACAATAATCCTATTCTGACTACAATTCCCAACTCACTACGAATTTAACTTTACCCCAAACTGTACACTTCTAACACAATACAATCATCTTAAATAATTAGGAAAAGAACTTCAGAAAGTTGAATCCTTTTATGACTCTATCTCCAACATTTATAAATAAATAGCCCATCATTATTATTCATGTACGTTTTTCATAATATTTCAGCATACATTCCCTTTTACAATTTTTTGACTTAAGTATCGGAGGGGCGACGAGGACACACCTCGATACCTTTGTTTCAGGTATTGAAGATCAGATTGGGTGGAGTTCAATCATCCAGTTCGAGTTCATTCAGGTACAATAGTTCGTAAAATAAGAGATATGAGAATTTACTACTGCTTTAGGGCTGCGATTCTGGCCTAAAGTAATTTAGTAAATATATATAGCACTTGCAACCATCGACCCACCAAGGGCAAAATCATCTAACTTTCGTTACAGTACTTGAAACGAAAAACTAAAGACAAACAAATGTTAGAATTATCAAAATAAAGATTTCGTCTGAAGAAATCGTCGTCGGATTCCTCTCCATACGCTCATACACACCATTGTCGGAGTTCCTACGCACCGTTGCTACCGACCATGCACCATCTAGTCACCTTCCCATTCGCTTGAAGAGTCTGAATCTGGCCTCAGTTTCTTCTATAGGTCAACCGTTTGTCCCAAAAAGGGATTTGCAAGCCGATTTTTTCAAAATTTCTCTGTTTTTCTTCCTAGTTTTTTTTTTTGCTTCGTCTACATTTTCTTTAGGTTTCTTCAAATTTTGATTTCCTACCAAGCTCTGATACGAAATGTTAATCTTAATTCATCCTACAATCGAACAAAACAAAGAAGTTAATTATGAATTAAGTAAAACATTTAAAAGAAATAAAAAAACTGAAGAAGAAGAAAGATTGAAAAATGAATTCTCCTTTTCGTTTAGGCTCAGAAAATCATCAATATAACACCACAAAGGCAACACCAAATTGGAGAACTTTGGAGGCAGAGAAAATGACACACAAAAGTAGGAAGAAGAGGTAGACAAATAGCACACAAAGGCACATGAAGAAGGAGAAAGGAACTGCTCGGTTTTTACAGGTTTTTGGTGGTGAAAAAATGAAGCCAAGAGACCTTAATTTATAGGCAAAAGGGACAAATTTTTTTTTCACATTTTTCTCTACAAGATAGAGTTCAAGAAAGCTAAAATGGTTACCAAGGATAAGGATAATACAACCATCTAACTTCTACGTGAGAAAAGGAATATAAATCCCTTTTCAAAATTATCTCTAAAATCGGATATTGAGCACCTAGCCCAATGTGCCGATTTCATCTAAATACCCAACAATTTACTTTGTGATTTTGTGAGGTTAATTCTTACAGCTATTTGATAGTGTTGGAAAACAATCCTAGTTGACAATATGTAAGCTAAATGTACAGGAAATAGCCTCTATGCAAAAGCATTATAGTAGGCAAGTTCGCTACAGAAGAATAAAATGAGCCCATCGTATATAAATGCTGTCTTCATGTTTGACAGCAATTGCAGGGGTCTACTATGAGATTGGTGGTTCTTAGGTTGGGAATTTTACAGTAGTGGGGCCGTAAGAAGAGAGAAATGAGTGCTTACCTGACCAAATCGTATGCTACTCATATACGTGGCTTAATTTTCATTTATGTACATTCCACTCTCATGTTTCTAATCTACAACTTGTTACACTCATGTATCTAACCATTCAAAACCGCGCACCCATGTATCAGCTAACAAAATGTTGATTAGAATGTTACATGACCACATTACACTTACATGACATAGAATTGAAAGGGAAAATTTGTCCAAAATGATTTTTGAAAGCTTACTTGAAACAGAGTACAACAACTATAGAGTCATCCCCATCATGGTCAGTTGGGATCAAGGACTCACCATCACAATCATGCAGTCTAGGAGCCATCAATATTTCCTTTTTTCCATCCAAAATCGAGGCCATATATGGAAGTTTCATCCAGTTTACCCCTCAATATTTGAATTAGGCTTGTTCTTGTTCTTTATTGCATCAATATGTTGAAAGGACGATAAAGTTTTCAATGGCTGAATCCACATAATCACTTGTGATCACTTTGTAGATCGTGCCTCATATTTCGTTTTCACCATATGCTAGTTGGTTCGACACCATTTCAACCAAACAACCAATTAAGAATGTAGAAAATGGCATTGTCGAATTACATTTGAGGCAGTGGTGGCTGTATTTGTTTGCAAAAGTCCATGCGTACTGTCAGTGAAGTTGGTTGCTTGTTAACAAATTGCCATGCCTTCAATGTGCTATCATAATCTCATATTGTAAATAAACATGGCCAACATCATCATAAGTTCACCCTGTCTTAGTTAATTAGCTAGATTTAATTGTTAGCTTCAACATGGTAATGGTAATTTATTTTCGATCCCATTTGCACAACTTGAGTTGGCTATAAAGACAGGTAAAGGATTGAAATCGAAATGCTTAAAACGAGGTGTTGCTAACTGAGGATCCTTTGCATGCAACACTGTGTCTGTCCAATCAAGGAAATGGGCGACGTCTAATGACTCTCCTCGGGCTAGCCCGACCCATTCAGGGATGAAATGAATGGCACCAAATTTTAACTCACATTCAATCAATTTAACTCTATAAGCCAACCTAAAATTGGCGTAATCCTATCAAAACCTATTGACATTTAGCATTGATACTTTTGTTGTCATTATTCCTATATTCTTGATGTACTAAGTCTTAGCTTAAGTTGTATTTTATAAGTTAAGCAAGTATAGTCTTGCAGGGAAGTGAGTAGGCCGTCATATAAGCAAAGTGTAATAGGTAAGAATAGTTGTTGGATAAAAACTTTTGTGATGTAATAGAATGATGGATATATATGTTCGAGCTGTGTTTTGCACCATTTTTTGTATGAAAAAGTGATGTTTTTTCTTCCTCTTTGAGATCATATTGCAACAGTGGTATCAGAGCCCCTTTGGCTTTAGAACTTGTAGCAAGAAAGATAGGCAAATACTAGAGAGAAAACCAGAAAGGAACTTTCATAAAACCAACCGAGTGATTTGTGAGTGAGGGTGATGGCTTCCAGTAGCTTTATAGCTCCTTTACCTTCGGTATTTACATGAGAAAATTATGACTTCTGGTATGTAAAGATGAGGCATACCTAAAAGCTTACGACCTTTGAGATCAAAGAAATCAGTGCTAAACCCCCTCCATTAAGAGCAAATCATTCTATCGCACAACTGAAGCAACATAGTGAGAAAGTTGCTAAGAAGTTTAAAGCTCTTTCCTACATCCAATCAGCTGTCTTAGACGCTATCTTCACTAGGATTATATCATGTGAAACAAAAAATGAAGCTTGGGACAGATTGCAGGAGGAATTTCGGGCAATGCGAGAACTAGGCAGATGCAGGTACTGAATCTGAGAAGGGAGTTTGAAACTCTGAAAATGAAGGATTCAAAATCTGTTAAAGAGTTCTCTGATAGGTTGATGAAGGTAGTGAATCAAATCAGGCTGTTAAGTGATGATTTTCTAGATAAAAGAGTAGTAGAGAAGGTCTTGATTAGCTTACCTGAAAAGTTTGAAACTAAGATCTCCTCACTTGAAGATTCCAGGGATTTGTCCGTCATTTTCTTGTCTGAACTTTTTAATACCCTTCAAGCCACAGAGTAGAGGAGATTAATAAGACAAGAGGAAAAATATGATGGAGCCTTATTTGCTAAGGGAAAGCACAAAGCTCAAATGAGCTATGCTGTTAAGAAACGAACTAATGAGAAAAAGGATCATGAGAACAAAAAATGAGCTGGTAAAGGAGGAAAATATCCACCTTGTCCACACTGCAAGAGGAAAAGACATTCATCTAAATGGTGTTGGTTCAGGCCAGAAGTACAATTCAGGGCTTGTAAGCAATTGGCTACATTGAAAAATGTTTGTAAAAATCAGAAGGAAAAGCAGGAACCACAACAAACTCAGATAGTAGAGAAAAAACTAGCAGGAAGAATACTGGTTTACAACATAGAACGCAGTAGTGATGAAGCTTGGTTGTTGGACAATGGGTGCACTCATCATATGATTTCCAATCCCAGCAGCGTTGTTGAGTTAAATGATGTATACAAATCAAGATCTAAAGTTGGGAATAGAGAGTTTGTTGAGATCAAGGTGTTGGTGAAATCTTTGTGCATACTTCCACAAGTACAAAGTATATTTCTGATGTTTTATATGTTCCAAATATTGATCAAAACTTGATTAGTGTTGGTCAACTGATTGAGAAATATTATAAGCTGGATATACTATACTTGATTCACAGAATCAGGAAGTAATGACCATTGGCATGAAAAAATAGAAGCTTCCCTTTAGAGTGGAAAAATGTAGGTGATCAATGCATGAATTGGGATTAGTTGAAAACATTCCTGAATCAGCCATGATAACTGTATATGATGTATGGCAACTTGATAAACAAACCATGATGTCATTCCCCAAAAATCAAGCAACAAGGGCTATAAAAAGACTTGAGCTGATACATTCAGATATCTATGGACCAATGAGGACATCAACATTGAATGGAATCATGTATTTTGTTTTCTTCATTGATGATATGTCAAGAATGTGCTGGGTATACTTCTTGAAAATGAAATTAGAGGTATCAAGTGTGTTTTAGAAGTTCAAAAGCTTGGTGGAAAATGAACGTGGTAGCAAAATCAAGGCCATCAGATCAGATAATGGAACAAAGTATTGCTGCAACCAATTTGACAACTTTTGTGAAGAAATGGGGACAAAACATCAGCTAACCATTCCCTATTCTCCACAGTAGAATGCTGTATGTGAAAGAAAGAATATGACGGTTATGAAGATGGTTAGATGCTTGATGATTGAGAAAAAAGTTTCAAAGGAGTGTTGGGCATAAACTGTTATTTGCTTAACAGATTGCCTACAAAATTATTGGACAAAATGACTCATTTTGAAGCTTGGTATAGAACAAAGCTTGATGTTTCTCATCTGAAAGAGTTTGGGAGGATCTGTTACACTCATATACCTAAAGTGAAGAGAGATAAGTTGGGCCAAAGAGCTGAGGTTGGAGTTTTAGTTGGTTACTGCAGCAATGCCAAAGGCTAGAGTCTTCAACCCTCAAAGCAAGAAAATAATTTCTAACAGGGATATTAAAGTGGATGAAGAAGCCTCATAGAACTGGGAATCAACCGGAGACAATCCAGGCAAATCCTCAGATAAGTGATGTTGATGTTAATGAAGAAGAGGTAATGTCTGATAGTGAATCTGATTCTGAGAATGTTGTTATGAAAACAAGGCCACTTGTAGACATATATGCTACTCTGGAACCTTCAAACTTTGCTCAGGTTGCAAACTCAAAAGAATGGATGGCTGCGATGAAGGAGGAGTTAAACATGATTGAGAAGAATGGAACTTGGTTACAAGTTGATAGACCAAAAGATAAACATGTAATTGGAGTGAAATGGGTGTGTAAATCAAAGCTGAATCCAGATGGCTCAGTGAATAAACTTAAGGCCAGGCTGGTAGTGAAGGGATGGTATAGACTTCAATGACACGTTTGTACCAGTAGCAAGGTATGAAACCATCATATTATTGTTTCCCATATCAGTTCATAGAGGCTGGATGATATACCAATTAGATGTCAAGTCAACATTTCTGAATGGACACTTGGATGAAGAGATATTTATTGAACAGTCTGAAGGTTTCCAAGTTGCTAAGAAAGAGGAGAAGGTATATTCGCTGAAGAAGGCCTTGTATGGTTTAAAACAGGCTCCAAGAGCCTGGTATAGGAAAATTGATGAACATCTGAGCAGGCTTGGGTTTTTGAGAAGAATGAATGAGCAAACTTTGTACATAAATGAGGAGATGATGGAGGAGAAGAAAGAGATGATCATCATCTCATTATATGTTGATGATCTTTTAATACTGGCAGTAGTTGTACATTGATTGAGTAAGTAAAAGATGAATTGACAAAGGAACTCGAGATGACAGACTTGGGAAAAATGCAATATTTTCTTAACATGAAAACATTTTAAACTCAAGATGGTATATTTGTGTGCCAAAGGAAATATATTAGAGAAATGCTGAAAAAGTTTAGCATGGAGAATTGCAAGCTAGTAAGCAACCCATGGGTTCCGTATTTGAAACTAATGAAGTATGATGGAACCAAGAGGATAGATGAGAAAGTGTATAGAAGTATAGTTGGATGCTTACTATACTTGACTTCTACCAAACCTGATATCACATTTGCGGCCAACATCTTATCCAAATATAGGCAAGAGCCAAGCGAACTTCATTTCCAGGCAGCAAAAAGGGTGCTGAGGTATGTAAAAGGAACATAAGAGCTAGGAATTTGGTTCAAGAAATCAGAAAGGCTGATTCTAACTGGATTTACAGATAGTGAGTGGACTAGTTCAGTTGATGACATGAAAAGTACCTCAGGCTATGTGTTTTATGTTGGTTCAAGTATAGTGTGCTGGAATTCCATGAAACAGAAAACCGTGGCTCAATCTACTGCAAAGATAAAATACATAGCAGCTTCAGAGGCCACAAATCAAGCTATTTGGCTAAGGAAAGCGTTGGAGGATTTGAAGTATAAACAAGAGGAAGCCACAACCATCTTTTGTGACAATTAGTCAGGTGTAGCAATGGTGAAAAACCCGGTGTTTCATGGAAGAACAAAGCACATAAAGATTAAGTATCATTCAATAAAAGAAGCTCAAGATAGGAAAGAAGTGGAGCTGATGCATTGCGACTCTGAGGACCAATATGCTGATATCTTTACTAGGTCATTGTCCAAAGGAAGATTTGAAACATTGAGGAGATATCTTGGTGTTTCCAACAAAAGTCTCAAGGAGAAGTATTGACATTTAGCATTGATATTTTTGTTATCATTATACCTATATTCTTGATGTACTAAGTCTTAGCTTAAGTTGTATTTTATAAGTTAAGCAAGTATGGTCTTGCAAGGAAATGAGTAGGCTGTCATATAAGAAAAGTGGTAGTAGGTAAGAATAGTTGTTGGATAAAAATCTTTGTGATTTAATAGAATGATATATATATATGTTCGAGCCATGTCTTGCACCATTTTTGTATGAAAAAGTGATGTTTTTTCTTCCTCTTTGAGCTCATATTGCAACAAAACCCTTTAAAATTCTCTAAGCAGGCTATGGTCCTTGTTTTTATCCATTAGCAGATTGCCTACAGTGGCTAGAACCACCACGTGGGAATCCTCAGAAGTGGGCTTATAATCCAACCATTCAAGCCCTACTAAGTAAAGTGGGATCATGCCTCGACAAATTTATCGGCACAGGCCTTCCTTGTAAGCTACTCCCAAGAGTAGGGCTTAAATTGGGTAACAACTAGTTGTGGATAAAAAGACGATAAATAATAAGGCAAGCAGTTTCCCCATTGCATTACAGTCTTCTAGTCAACTTTGAAAGTGAACGTAGCAAAAGCCCAGAAAATAAGAGTTAGGTTACTCTAATTGGCCATGGAACTCAAGTATCCATCAGCCGAATCAAGCAACATGGGGTTTAATTGGCCAAGCCAATAACTAGGTTGCGTGTTAAACTATGATTTGAATTTGAATAATTTAAAGTATTACGTAATACAAAGTTCAACAAAACTTGAAATGTTTTAAGTGTGATTTAGAGGCAATTTGACTTAAACAATAATAACTTACAAAACCATTAATTTCAACCAATTATCTAATTAAAGAAGAACTAATGATTCTAAGTGAAAAAGATAATTTCATCACAAGTCAGTTATGCTGTATCGACTTGACTATCCCACCACTAAAAATTCGATGCCTTAAAATTATAGTGAAGTGTCAAGATTTTAGTTATGGGACACTCAAATTCTTTTACACTAGACTAGGATATTATTGTTAGAGGACGAGTTTCTACGATATACATAAAATATAATCTATTATCTAATCGTTTCACAAAAAAATAAAAATAAATTATGTGTTTAACTAAAGGATTACAGGTCCCCTTATAAAGCAACAGACAATTATAATTTTATTAATCTATGGAAAAACATTATTAATTTCATAGTAGTGACTGCAGCCATGTCACAGATGGCATAGTTTTAAGGATTAATAAATACATGCATAATTCTCAATAATTAATTCTAGAGAGATTAGTGGTCACAATCAAATAATTGAACTCTCCGTTTTAATAATCACTATCTTATTACATAAATTTAAGGTTTACCAATAATTTTTCCGGCAACAATGGCATCATGCATGACCTTGTTAATGACTTGAATAACGTCATCGACTTTACATGTGTTTCCTTTGAATGTGGGGGCTCCTGATTTCTTAAATCTTGCTACACAGTTTAGGAAATCTTGATTGCACTGCTTGTTTAAGTAATCTGCATTAAAACGACGACCACATGGATATTTTATATCATATGTAGTTGTGCACAATTTTTATGAATAGGTGACAAAAGAGATTTAAATTCAAAATTGCTTTCAGATTATGTTATTCTCACGTAATTTGTATTACATGAGAACAAGTTACCATAGACACGACAACCACACAATAATTTAAAACAAGAGTGCTATCATTGAATTATTTTAATTAAAAACAGTGTTAGTAAGTGACACACCTTAGGTTACATTCAGTATGCCACAGGGCCCTATAGGTACACCCAAATTCATTTTTTTATTGAAGGTCTTATATCAAATGTTTAAGAAACGAGCAATGATCCTTGGCAGGTACTAAGTAAAACTATATTACTTCAACATTTAACTTGTTAGAGAGATGATACAAAAAATTATTTAAACTTAATCTTGAGCAAGTATGTTGTGTTTTCACTCGTCCACGTAGCAGAGAGAAACAATTAATTATTGCCAATATAAAATAAATTATTGGGAGGTTCTTTGTTTTTTTTGTCTACCTGATCTGCATGTGCTGAACACGGGGAATACCAGTTTTCATATGGCAGAAAACTTGGATATATAGGACATGGACAATGAAAGTAAACAATAATTAAACCAAATAAAGAGGATGAATCCAGGTAGGACGGAAACTTATAAAATGATAGAGTTTTCATTTCGGACATATTTTGAAAATTGGAACTCTTAGTAAACGTAAAAATCTCCTAATTTGCTTATTATTATAATAAAATTCAGAAAATTTATTGAAAATGTGCGACAACTAACAAAAAAATAGGTTTAGATTGAACTCGAGTTCTAGAAACGACAAATTAAGCACTCCACACTTTGTGATTTGACTGGTGCCTAAATCAAGTTTGCACATGCATTTTGTTTGGTTTTTCATTTACATGTTTGATATGATAGATCGAACTTTGCTATCTTTTCTTTGGACGTATATATTGGTTCGACCATGTCTGACCCAAATTAAGAAGATGTTAAATCATGTAGTTAGGTCGAAGGGGCAAAGAAAGTATATTCTAATAGGCTTAACTTGTAGAAAACAAAAACTTACTGCCTTTAATTTGTATACACTGATCATGCTTCATACAACAAGCATCTAAGCGGTCACAAGGCTGCTCTCCTGGACATCCAGTGTATAGAATTCCACAGTATTTTCCATATCTTAAAAATGGAGGCACTGCAAATAAAGTTTATTGATTAATTCAATAATAAAATATAATAATATGGTTTATAGAGGACGAAGGATTCACCTCCACAAAACTTTGATTCACATGTTCTGCTGCATTCTTTATTCTACAAAAACAAGAAAAAATCATTTAAATTATGTGGGCTAAAGAGAAAACTAGATATGAACACTGCAAGCAGTCGAGTGGGCTTGATCTCACGGTCTGCTGCTAAAGATTCACTAACCAAGGATAGCTGGCCTCCATCTGCATGGATACCGACGTTAAGGGCGTGAATTGGAAGAAAGTAGAAAATGGAAAGCAAGACAAGGAGATATGAAAACTTCAATGAGTGCGAAGGAGAAGCCATTGAAAAGTGAAAAGGAAGAAAGAGTTACGGAAACTAGTACTGAAAAATGGAAGCTTTGGTATGCTTAAAGCTTTTATTTATAGGGAGAAATAATTGGAGAAGGTGTGAGAATTGTGTGAAGGGAAGATTCAAGTCTTGTTTTGTATAGTCCCGTGACATGTTTCTTGTAATATATATATATATATTATCACCTAATGGAATTATAAAATATTATAGATTAAGTTACCTCCAAAGTTAAATTATTCTATTTGTTTGGGGATTTGTGAGGAGGGCATTTTGGACCTATTTTTTTTCTTTTCTCAGCCTACTCTTTCAACATTACAAAAAGGGGACACATTTACCAGTTTTTAACAAGCCCTCAATCAATTTAATGACCAACAACACGATGTCACGTAGCAAGATTGCTTATAGTGATGGGAGATTTGCCTGTCTTTTTACGTAAAGTAATATTATTTATTACCATTGTAAGCACATGTTTAGGTGGTAGAGGATCATGCATTGTACAATTGTGATTCTACAATTGTAATCAATTGTATTTTTTCTATTTTAATGTAGGGTGTAGAATATGAGGTCAACTCCACCTTGATTAGTGCTACACACCAATTGTACTACATTGCATTATTCATTTACGAACTTTGGGGCCAATGATAAAGGTCTAGTTGCTTATAACGGCACATCTCACTTAAGTGCTCATAAGAGAAATTATTGGCATCTATTCCAGATTTGACCTCATTTCATTAAACCTTGACATCATGTTAAATTACGAATCTTCAAAAAGAAACACAATATTAAGGAGAAAAGTCTTGGCCAAAAAATTTCAAATCACTCATTTTAAACCCTTGGAACATCCTGGAAACACTAA
>CAIGRE010144833.1:0-15923 GCA_903798275.1 Fraxinus angustifolia subsp. syriaca
AAGATCAAAATCTTTTTCAAATCAAGCAAATTCAAAAGATCAAAGTCTTCTTCAAATTAAATCAAGATCAAATCCAAGTTTCGAAGTACAAATCCAAACTCCAAAATTCAAGTGTCGAACAAATCAAGCTCTCGACAAATCCCCAAAGCATAGGGTTCAAGCCACGTGGCTCATCGTTTTCAAACATTCAGATAATTAATCAGAGAATCTTGCAATTTTACAATTACAATAAGAGTTATATCCATTTGTATTTCCCAAAATACAATTTATAACAATTTCTGTATTTTAATACACGAAATCTGTCGTACATTTACATGTTGAAACTTTTCTTTGACATAGAAAAAATGGATTAATTTTTTTTAAAAAAAGAATTAATCAATTAATTTATAGCGGCCTTTTTATTAAATAATTGGACATAACACAACCTACACATTTATTTTAAACAATGGCATTTTACAAGCCAATTCTTGAGTTGAAAATACACGCATTTCTTCGAAAACAAAAAAATAAATAAATTGAATTTTACTCACACTAAATTTAAATTCGAGTATTATTTCTTCACTTTTTGTATAAGTGAATGGAAAATTGTATTATCGGTGCTCAACTTATTGCTCAAGTGTCAAGTTGTTCTCAAGAGAATTTGTCCTTCAACTTTCATTATTATTACACAATCAACCCATAATGATGGAGAATGTTCAAATATTTGTTGGGTCACGATTGACTTGCCTATATCCATCTTTACGAAGCTAGGATTTGCTTCCTAACTTAAATTGATACCTATAAATTTGATGCGAGACGCTTTTTTATAAGGGTTGCATAATAATTCAGAAAAAGACATAAACTTTTTAATTATAAGTTATAACTAAAATTTGGAGATCAACTTGCTTATTATTAAAGATCTAAGGATCAACTTGTTCTTGGAAAATAAGTCGGCACCATTTGCGCAAGTTTCCCTAAATAAAATATGCTTTGTAGTGTTTACTTTTTCTTACGTATTCTTGACTCGAAAACTTAGAAAGTTACTAATTACATCTTAAACCATGTTTATAATTTAATACCCTTTGCATACACATGCAATCATGCCAAAATGGTGGTCTTCCATAATTTAAATCCTTGTTTAAATTAGTTACTCTTATCAAACTTGTTATCATTTTGAAATCAGACAAAAGGTCATAAGAAATAATTTAATTATCTTTTAAAATTGCTTAAGTTAAACTTATTTTTAACCAAATTACTCCCCCAATTTGGACATGATCAAAATGCTTTTTAAACCATTAATACAAAATTCATTAATTTTTTTTTCTCCTTTTAAATTCTTGCTTTGAAGATGCATTTGATCATGCAAATGTGCAGTTCAACGTAGTAAGCTGTAACAATAAAGCTAAATATACATATTTTTTTCACATTAACTTTTACATCCCCTCACATGGGGGTGGAACCCACAATCGCGAGCCCAACTTCATGTGAGGGGATTTGAAACTTAATGTGAATCAAGTGTGTACATCTACATGGTTCAAGCTATAAACCCACGTGCTTTTCTTTTCTCATTCCAATGAAGTAGTTAAGCTCAATTTTTTACCATCTTCAGTCTTATATTTCTTAAGTCTTTTTTTTTTTTTTAAATCGTAAATCGAGCTAGAAAATATTTTAAGATGATAAAAACTACTTATTTGGATAAGCTACATATGCAGAAGGATAAGTGGAATCAAGAGGAAAATGAGAATTTTTTTTTGGTAGTTGGACAACTTTACCTGTTGGAGTCAAACTCTGGTTTTCTCTTTTTTAATGCTCACAATATTTTGATTTTTGCTTCCCAATGATCATCAGTTCGAATCCCCTCGGGGCCACTGACGTGAGTACCAATCGTAAATTTTAGGGTCCTGTAAAATAGTCGAGATACGTGCAAGCTGGCCCGAACATCCACAGTTATAAAAAAAATCTCTGATTTTAAGTGTTGTTCGTGATAGAATAACATTTACTGTGTAATATTCTAAGTGAATACTTTGAGAATCTTTATGATTTCTCTATTGTGGTTTTTGGTATTGTTCGAAGGGTTATTTTGAAGATCTCTTGATGAATCTTTGTAAATCTATTGCTGTACTTGAGATATAAGTATCTTACTTCATCTCTCTGAACATTTGTAACTTTTGTTGCCATTTTGGATTGTTTTAGTGCAACTGAACATAATCTTTTCTTGGATGCTCAATGGGGAATGTAGGTATTATAAGCTGTTACCGAACCTCCGTGACTACGGCCAAAATAATTCTTTGGTGTTAATCTTTAATTTTCTGTAGTTTACTTTTAGTTTGATTTGGTTATTCATGTTGTCGATCTTTATATTGTGTGGGTCTTGGCCTTACAGTGGTCTCGGAGCTCGAACTGACGAACAAGTTGCCTGGATCTTTGGAGAAAGAAGTAGATCTGTTTCAAATCCTGAAAGTTCTTGGATCTGCCTTTTTAAGAAAATCAAAAGGAAACGAGTTTATAAAACTCACTTGGTGAGATCTTTAACTTTTGTAAAGTTTACTTTCTGAAGTTTGGGTTTCTTGATCATCCCTTTGACTTTTCGTACATTGTTGAAACTTCTTTGAGATTAATATTTGTCCAGTGGCACCAACAAGACTCCTAGAATCTAAGATAAATAAAGTACGGGTGTGTACTTGGGGAATCTTGTTGGAGAGATCATTGAAACATTATTCTGTGATCTCAGATACTGTGTTTTCTTTAGAGTTTCTGATCTGCATACTTTTTCAAGTGCTTGATATTTGAAAATCTTGTTCTACTGAGTGTATTATTGTGATTTTCTATTTGACACCCACCTATATTCTTGCTATTCTTAGCATATAGTGTGACTTGTTTTCAGTCTGTGTTTGACTTGACTATAACATGGCTTCTGTGAAATTTGAAGTTAGCCAGTTTGATGGAAAAATTGATTTCCACTTGTGGAGTCAGAAAATGAAAGCTATTTTAATGCAAGTGAGATGTGTTAAAGCTTTGGATGATAGTTGGCCTATTGATTTAATTATTGCAAAGAAAGTTGAACTTGAAAAAGTTGCTTGGAGTACTATTTTTTTAATATTTATATGAAACCGTGATTAGAAGTATTGGTGAAACTAAAATTACTTACCCAAGACTTGGCAAACTGTGATGAAAAGCTCTCAAAAGATCCGTTGGTTGTAGTTTTATTAAACTCCATAAGTGACATGTATAAGGACATTAAGTTGCCCTTGAATATGGTAAAGATGAACTCACTACTAATATTATAATCAATGCTTTAAAAAATAAGGCACAAGAAATCAAGGTTGAGTCAAGTGTGAGTCACACTGGGGTAAACTTGCTGTCTAAAGAAAAAACTTTTGGTAAATCTGAATATCATCCAAAATTTTCAAAAAAAAAAATAAAAGGTAGACTAATAGAAATAAGACCAAGAATAATGCTAAGGACAAGAAATGTTACTATTGTGGTAAAATTGATCATTTTGCTAAAAAATGTTTTAAAAAGAAAAATGAAGTAAGAGAAAAAGGTCTTGAAGAAGGGAGCACTGCTCTAGTATATAATAAAGCCAAAACAGAAAATAGTTTAGTTCTTGTAAGTGCTGGAAAGAAATTGAGTGATGAATGGATACTTGACTCTGGTTGTTCCTTTCACATGTGTCCAAACAAAAAATTGATTTATTGATTTTGAAAAAACCAAACGAAGGCAGGTTATAATGAGAAATAACTTTGCCTGCAAAATAAGTGGAATGAGAACTGTTAAACTTCTATTAGAAAATGGAAACCTTTTGTTTCTAAAGAAAACCAGATTTGTCCCAAATTTGAGAATGAACTTAGTGTCCATAGGCATGTTAGATGATATGGAGTTTAACATTAATAAGGAGAAATGACATATCAAAATTCTTAGGGGGAATTACTTGATTGTTTCTGCCCCTAAGAAACATAGCTCGTATTACTTAAAAGCTAAATCTTTGTTGGGTCTGACCGCTTCTATTGTATCTGAAAACTTTACTATGACAAAATTATGGCATGAGAGACTTGGTCATATTGGTAAAAAGAGTTTGAATTTTCTGAAATCAAAATGTGTTTTTGGAAAATTACAAATTGGTGATTTTGGTTCTTGTAAACAATGTATTATAGGAAAGCAAGTTAAACTTCCATTTCCTACTAGAACTCATAAATCAAAACAAAAACTTGAGTACTTGCATGTTGATTTGTGGGGTCCTACTGCTGTGTTTACCTTATCTGGCTTCAAATATTACTTGTTAATAATTGTTGATTTCTCAAGAAAAATTTGGGTGTTTTTGCTTAAATCTAAATATGAGACATTTTCCGTTTATAAGAATTGGAAAACTCAGGTTGAAAATCAAACTGATATTCAAATAAAAATCTTGAGAACAGATAATGGATTGAAATTCTGTAATTATGAATTCAACAATTTTTGTAAATAGCATGACATTTTGAGACATAGAACTGTCACCTAGACACCATAACAAAATGGTATGATTGAAAGAATGAACAGAACTTTGCTAAATAAAGTTAGATGTATGCTCTTGAGTTTTGGTTTGCCAAAAATATTTTGGAGTGAAGCAGTTAAGATTGCTGCTTATTTGATTAATATGAGTCCAACACGTGCATTGAATTTTGCTGTTACTGAAGTTGTGTGGTCTAATAACTATGTGAATTATTCCTACCTAAAAGTATTTGGCCATGTTGCATATGTTCATCAAAATATTGGAAAGTTAGAACCTAGATCTCTTAAATATGTTTTCTTGAGTTATGACGAACATGTAAAAGGGTACAGACCGTGGGTTAAATCTCAAAATGGTTACAAAGTGATAATTAGAAAAGATGTCATTTTCAATGAATCTTTGATGCCTTGCCTTGAAGGTTGGGAAAATGCTTTAACTGATAAAGATGTTCAAATTGAGATAGAGTCCTCTAGTGATTACTAGAATACTTCTGAGTCTATTATTGAAAATATTGAACATGAAGAAAATGTCATTTTGCCTGAAATAGAATCTGAACAAGAAATTGATCACATTGATCAACTGAACCTACATCTCTATCTCTTGATGAGTATCAACTCACAAAGGACAGAGGGAAGGCATATTATACCCTCCACCAGATTTGATAATGATAATTTTGTTTCTTTGTTTACTTATCAAGAATTTTCTGAAAATGAACCAAATTCTTAGAATGATGCGATAAACTATAAATAAAGTACTATAAGCTGCTATGGAAGATGAAATGACCTCTCTGATTAAAAATAAAATACGGGATCTGGTTGAAAGACCTAAAGGGCATAAACTTATAGATTGTAAATGGATCTATAAAATTAAGCAGGGATAATGTGGTTGTAATAACATAAGATACAAGACTAGATTAGTAGCAAAATGTTTCACTCAAAAAAAGGGTATTGATTACACTGAAATATTTTTCTCGTGTAGTAAAATACACTATTATTAGATGCTTACTTGCCCAAGTTGCTCAATTTAAATGGAAACTTCATTGACTTGATGTTAAAACTGCTTTCTTGTATGGTGAACTTGATAAAATTATTTACATGAGACAACCTGTTGATTTTGAGAAAGATAATCCTGAAAATACCGTATGTTTGTTAAAGAAATCTTTGTATGGTTTAAATCAAGCCCCCAGACAATGGGACAAAAGATTTGATACTTTTGTTTTAAATTTGGGCTTCAAAAGAAGTCAACACGACACTTGCTTATATTGCAAAGGTAATTGAGGTAAAAATTCCTTATATTCGGTCCTTTATGTTGATGATATGCTGCTTGCTAGTTGTAATAAGGATGAAATTGAAAATATTAAACTAAAGTTGAAAACTGAGTTTGTTATGAAAGATATTGGCTTTGCCAAGAAGATCTTAGGTATGCAAATTGTAAGGAATAAAGAAAATGACTTGTTATTTTTAAACCAACATGATTATGTGATTAAAATTCCAAAAAAAAAAAAATTAATATGTATGACTGCAAATCTGTAACTTTACATCTTACAAATCATTACAAACTATCTTCTGACTACTGTCCTAAAACTGAAGAACAATATGCTAGAATGTCCAGGATTCCTTATGCTAATGTTATATGTTCTGTGATGTATTTAATGATTTGTACTAGGCCTGATCTTGCACATAGCATTAAAATATTAAGCAGCTTTATGAGTAATCCTAGAGAAGATTACTGGAATACCTTAAAATGGTTGTTAAGATACTTAAAGGGTACTGTTGATTTAGGCTTAGTGTTTAAGTCAAATAAAGGTGTGATGTTAAAGTGATACACAGATCTAACTTTGCTGGTGACAGAGATAATAGAAAATCAATTTCATTCTATTTTTATGTCTTATGTGGTACTATCATAAACTGAAAGTCTCAGTTACAAAAGATTGTTTCATTATCATGTTCTAAAGTAGAATATATATTTGCCACCGATGCTATAAACGAAGGATGTGGTTAATTGGTTTGCTGTCTGAACTTGGATTTGTTGATACTCAAACTGTTTTGTTTTATAATCAAAGTATCTTAGTAAAAATTCAATGTTTCATGATAGAACAAAAGCACATTGATGTTAAATATCACTTTATTAGAGATGTTATTTCTAAGGGAATAATAAAAGTTGAAAAGATTGCAATACAGAATAATCCATCTGATACGGGTACTAAAGTGATTCCCTTAAACAAGTTTTTGAACTGCCTTAAATTCCTTTCCATTAATTCTTTGTGATTTTAATATAGGTACATAGAGTAAATGAAAAATGAAATGTGAAAATGCTCATATATGCACTGACAGTCCAAAATCTGCTAGCATGGTGGAGAATGTTGGAGTCGAACCCTGGTTCTCTTTTTTTTATGCTTCCAACGTTTTGATGGTAAAAACGTGGCGAAACCTTTTTTTTCTGATGATTGACATGTGCATTACTTCTAACCGTTGGATGGTGGATGATTTTAGTTACTTGGGCTCGATGGCTGCTTGGGTTACTCAGATGGTTTATTCTTTCTGGAGACTTTTGGGGCTCCTACGTGTTGAGAGAAAAAAGAGAGAAGGAGTGCTATGGTTTGTTGCTTTTCATTTTGATTCACTTAAAATCTCTAATTTTTGCTCCCCAATAGTCATCGTTCGAGTCCCTTCGGAGCCACTGAGGTGAGTACCCGACCATAAATTTCAGGACCCTATGAAATTATTTGAGGTGCGCGCAAGCTGATTCGCACATCCATGGTTATAAAAAAAGAATCTCTAATTTTAAGTGTTGTGGGTGATGGAATAACCTTCATTGATCATTGTGTAATGTTCTGAGTGAATATTGTGGAAATCTGTGTGATTTCTCTGTTTTGGGTTTTGGTGTTGTTCGAAGGGTTATTTTGAATATCTATTGGTGAATTTTTATAGATCTATCATTGTACTTGAGAGATAAGTCTCTTATTTCATTTCTCTGAACATTTGTAACTTTTGAGAATTACGGATTACCAAATTAATAGCTATTAAGTTAGCGAATGATTATAATTATCCGTTTTTAGTTTTGACCTTACGTGCGGAATTATTTTATTATAATCAACAAGTCACTTTTAATAGTATCCAAATGATTAAGCATACATATCCAATTTCTCTATATTTAAATACCGCAGTTTATAATATGGAAAGCAATAACGAGCACCAATAATTGTTGATGGAGAACCCCAACAGGGTAAAAACTCTGGGATCAAGTCAATTCCTCTACTATAGACAATATGGATTACAGTTTATTTCCTGCTTAACAAATTCTACTAGTTCTCGCTGTTGTAATTCATGTAATCTTCAAGATCTACTGTTTCTTCCAGACTCGCGATCTGCTACCGTAGACACTATCTAGCCAACCTGCTAGACTACCTGATCTACATCCTGTAGCTTCCAAGATCCGCTGTCTCTTTTCGGCTTCTTAATCTTCTTCAATTGTCTCTTCCAAATGGATTTTCAAGAATATACTCTAAAGTCTAGTACTCGTCATGCGCTTCTAGTCCAACCTCTCTCAACCTCTAGAAATTTCTGAAGTCAAACTGAGAGAGTTCTTCCTAAGGATGTTTAGGAAGTAGGTGTTTTTGATTCTTTAATATAATGTTTTCCCCAAGTGTAGTTGAAAGATCTCAAGACAAAAAAAATAAATCACAAAAAAGGAATGTGTTCTTGAATCTCTAAATAATGATATGAGACAAAAGAATAATGATCACCCACTTTCGAAATTCATGTATAGACTTGGGTATTTATATGATAGAGTAATTAGGTTGAATGGACCGGAAAAATTTGTTTAAAAACCCAACTTAGGGTTTTTCGTATAAACCTGTCACTCGAGCGAAACCTCAGCGACACGCGAGCGACGACATCTCGCTCGAATGAGAGTCAGGAGACACACGAGCGACGGGGATTCTATTTTTGTCGCTCGAGCAGTTTCCAGACGATAGGCTAGCTAAAAAAAGGCGCCGTGTTTCTCCTCTTTTCATGCTCGAACTCTAGACCTCATAACCCAATTTACACAAATTGTATCATAGGTCATTGACTTTTACAACACGTTACAAATTAGTCATTTTGTCTACAGAATCGCCATACCAAAAACCTAACAACTTTCGTTGCCATTTTAGGCTATTTTAATGCAACTGAGCGTAATCATTTTTTTGGATGCTCAATGGGGGATGTAGGTGTTAGAAGCGGTCACTGAACCTTCGAGACTACGGTCAAAATAATTCTTCGATGTTAATCTTTAATTTTTTGCAATTTACTTTCAATTTGATTTGGTTATTCTTGTTTGTCGATGCTTATATTGTGTGGATCTTAGCCTTACATTACCAAATAAATTTAGCAGGTAAGTGATTATGATTCCTGATTCATATGTAAAAATAAGATGAAATTTCTTGGGAACCTCATTAGTTTTAAGCGTTTTTTATAGGACTGACGAAATGTGGAAAAAGTTGCAGGCAAAAGTGAGCTAAAAATCAGAAAACTGATACGAGGAATGAGAATTTAACCACTCAAGAAGAGGAGTTGATCATCAAGCTTCATGCAGCAATAGGAAGCTTGCATAATTCCCGTCTTAAAATTAATCTAGTTTCTATAGATTTTCCAGTAGATCAAGTAATGAACTAAACGAAGTTGACCCAAGAAGATTTTCCAGTAGAAGGAACATTGGTTCATTCTCTATGAAAAAAATCTTGGATTTTCTTTTCTTGATGTTGTTTGGTTAAGATTTGAAGTCGGGTCAAATTGGTTGAATTTATCGATTATCTATCCGTAATTCTAGTCATACCGTGAAGTCAGAATGCTGTTTACCTCTTCGATCCTATCAAAATTGGAACAACTTAAAAAACATAACCAACAAACATGTCCAAATGTAGCACGATTCAAAGACAATTTACTTCATCTTTACTCCCAATTTCAGGCCACAAATTTGGTTGCAGACTCGACAAACTATACATGTTCATGTTTCTATCGACCTATTGGACACAATTTATTGCTATTGAGTTCCCGCTTCCGTTATTTCCTTTATATTCGTTCTCTGGGTTCGTGATCTAAAATGGCCTCAATGAGATGTACTTTTGTTTAGTTTTGAACCCTTTTGAGTCTATCTAGAACGTCGAAGGTCCATCTCTTCATCTGCCCCTAATTTGTATAGCATATATTGGGGTTTCGAAATTATTTCTATTTTTCATTCCCGCGTCCAAATATAAAGATTAATATCCATAAATGCATATGAAGTAAGGTAGTAGACGTGATTTGTGCCTAACCACTACAAAAAAGGTGGCTCCATGCACGGATTTTCCATTCCTAAAGCCACGATATCCGTTGTTGCTCTTTACCAACAAAAAATTAGCAACCACAAATTCGTTGCTAATTTGAGGGTTGTTAATAATTACTAACGGATCGCGCCGTAGGTTACGAGTAGACCATTTACGAACATTATTGTAATGTCCTAATAACCTTCCTTCGTACAAGCCTTTATATATTAAAGACTTTTACCAATCGATGGTTATTCTCGTAAAAATTTGCATATGGACGCAATACTAAATAAGAGAAACAAGTGACATGCCCTAGTCTTTAACCAAAACTCTAATTCACTTTAAAAAGACAAAATCGTTGGGAAAAAAATGTGAATTGTGCGTAACATATCGAAGACGTTATCGTAATGTCCTAATAACCTTCCTTCGTACATGTCTTATTGTGTAATATATATATATATTATTTATTTTTTTATTTTTCTTCATCACATTCTTATTTTCAACATTTTATTTATTAGAAGATTTTGTCGTTAATCATAATTCTTATTCAAAAATATTGTTACCGTGATAGGTGGCGAATTCAGAAAATGTTGGTGAGTTAGGACAGCTGTTGATCATTGATCGTTAATGGGCCTAGTTTTTTTTTTTTCTAAAAAGCCCCAAACTAAAGGCCCAAAATCGAATAAAAAAATGAAAAAGAAAAAAGCCTTTCCTCCTTCCATAATCCATATCAAGTTCTAGCGCGGGCGATCGGCGGCAACAATGGTGACTAGCATCCAACAGCATGTAAATTTCAACGGAGTCAGCACAGACGACTGGGCCACCTCATCGAATAAGTGAATGTACTTTAAAATGACAATCAAATATTTAATTATATTTTTACATTATTATTTACTTTGCATATTTAAAAATACATTGAATGGACGATCTTTCCACTTTATTCATAAAGAAAAATTTGGAGAGAAATCAGAATCGAAAACAATTTATAGTAATTTGAAAATAAGAATATGATGAAAAAAAAAGAAATATGAATGCGATGAGGTGTAATGAATACGAATCTTTTATGCAATTAAAATTTAGTTTAGTTATGAACTTGGTCTTAACAGTAATTACAAGAGAACTAATTATCCAAAAGCTATAAATATCACACAAAAAAAAAACCCCCACGAATAAAAGAAACACAGAAAAACGAGTAAAAATGGTAGCATTATCACTGCACAAAGGCAATCTCCATAAAATCTCCAATGTACCGCACCGATGGCCGATGCCGGCGCGCAAAATCTCTCTTCGAGACTTCAAAATTCTCTGGCGCCGCCGTATCAACGCCCTCTCACTCCTCCAGTCTAGTTCCATTGACGCTGCCGATATCGCCACCACCTCAAACCCTAACCCTGGACTTGGACCTTCCGATGATGTTAAGGATAATAATAATAATAAGTGTGATTCCGGTTTTGAAGTAGTGTTAGATCGGCTGGATTTGGATGAGGGACAGATTGTGGAGAAGCGAAAGGAGGATGGGGAGGTTAGAGACGAGAAAGTATTGGAAGGTGAGGATTGTTTGGGAAAATTGATTAAGGAATGTGATGCATTGGTTGAGGATAAAAATGCAAACTACATTGAAAATGAAGACAAACAAATGGTTCCCGCGAATCCTGAACCAGAGGTATTGGTTTTATATGTTTCTCTTGTTGAAATTTCTTTCTTACTAATTTAAGGCTTTAGCTTCCAAGTAATTGAATGATTGTTCCATTTAGCATTAATAAGGATAGTTGTTATGGAATGATCGATGTAGGCTGCGTGCTTGGAAACAACATGCTTCGATACCTTATATGGAAATTACTTTTGTCAAGGGCCTACAGGGATCGCAGTTGTACTTGTGGTTGAGAATGTGATGAGATATGTTTATTGCGTACAATATATTAATGTGCATAAACGGGCACTAGTTGTCTTGCTATCTATGCATTAACAGCACTGTACATGTTATGATATTGAAAAACTGTAATGGTGGAATGGTTATAACTGAAAACGTTTGGAACTTGTTAATGGAAAAGAAACATTTAAGGAAAATGTATGAAATTGATGTATGTTGAGGCCTGAGGGTGGGTTGTTTCATTGTTGAGACGTTGTATATTCTAAGGAGCTTGGTTACTGGTAGATTCATTGATGGATTTAAGTCCTTATTCTTACAAGGTTTGTCAATGTATTAACCTATCCTTTCTCCTTTAGGTCAACATCCTCTTTTCCTTTTAGCAACATAAGAAATTACGTCTTTTTTCCTGTTAAATCATTTGCATTCCGTGCTCAAATCTTCTCTTTCATCCCCTTCATATTTCATTACGTTTTTCTCGTGAAGTTTTGCAGTTGTATGGAAGACTAAATAGGAGAAACGTGTGACACGTTTTGTTTGTTATCTTATTTAATTCTATGCAATCTAAAGTGCTAAACATGTCGATCCTACTCATTCGGTTAATTGAAGTTTTTTGGAGCAAAACAATAAAATCCATTTCCTCCACTTGCATATCCAAACCAATTAATAGGCTACACCTTTTAGAATCCTAGTCCTTAACAGTTTAACCAAACCCCAATCCAGTTGAAAATGACCAAAATGCCCTCAAAAGTACCTGAAATACAATGGATTTGAGTTAAATGACTGCGCAACAAAGTCCTATTAGAGGGTACTACGTCGTTGGACAAATTCAATTACTACCCTGGAAGTGTATAATTAACAAAATATTAAGTATAAACTAATTATCCAAAAGCTATAAATACGAATTGGCAAGGGAAAAGTAATACCAAAACAGTGAGAGAAAATGGCACCTACATCACAGTACAAAGGCAATCTCCAACGTCCACACCGATGGCCAATGTCAACTCACAACTTCAACATCCTCATCTGCCACTGCCTGAACGCCCTCTCTCTCCTCCATTCCACCTCCACTCCCAACGCTGATATTGTCACCACCTCAAATCCTAACCTAATTTTAACTCTGGACCTGGACCTTCCAATAATGTTGATGATAATAATGACCAGAATGACTGTAACTGTAAGTCTGGTTTGGAACTTGAGTTATGTCTACTGGATTTGAATCTGAGGTTTTGATCTTCTGTTTTGGTTTTTAAAATTTCTTTGATACATTGGTTTAGTTTATGACGTTTGATTTCAGGCAATCAGAGGACTGTTTTGTTTAGCATGTTACTCTACATTGATTTTCAAAAATAAGTCATACAGGCTCTTCAAGTCAATTAAAATCATTAAAAAATCTTAATGTAAACTGGAGTGCGAGAGGAGTTCCTTTTCTACTCTTTTTGAAGGCAGTGGTGGGCGAAAATTAAAAAAGATCGGTAGGTTGAACCCTGCTCATCATTTACAACTGAAATGCACAAGCTGACTTGAAGGCTGCATAGTGCTTATTATGCATGAGATAAATTGCATAATGCATTTACATGCCAGCACTTCACCACAAACTGTAAATTTTATATGGGTATGTTTAGTTTTACTGTGATGACAGCTATGTTAGAACTTCAACCAGAGGGCGGATAAAAGTAATCATTTTCTGGTTTTCTTGTTGTCCGTTATTTCATTGCTGTGAAAATGTCATGTTACACTTCTTTTCCTTTTCCTTAGCAGGCTTGCAACGAAGATAATGATGTTATTGCCAAGGAGAAAAGAAAGAATGAGGTTGAGGAGAAGCTGGTAATTTTGAATGAGAAAAAGCACAGTTTAGTCCAAGTGTTGAAACAGGTAAAATAATTCCCAGGAAGTTGTAAGGGAGTAGATGTTCTGGTTGCCTCACCGTGCTCTTAATTTTTTCATATTGATCAAGATATATTCTTGTCTACGGAATTTTACTGATTTTTCTTGACAGATTTTGAATGCAGAAGAGGAGCTAAAGAGACAAAGTAATATGCAAGGGATGGCTGACCAGCAATTTCCTCCTCTACTAGTGGACGCTGTCAATGACTCTGGATCAATGACTAGGCTAAACACACCTAGAATGGCCTCGGATGGAAATCTTGATGGAGATATGGATGTTGGAGAAGCTGATGATACTTGGAACCATAATGTACGTTCTTGTAATGTGCTTCATTTGAGCAGCACCTCACCATCTTTTGACTCTCAACTGAGGAAACCTGCCTGTAGTGCGGTAATTTGTTAAGCTTTGCACACCATGATCATACTACAATGGGTTGCCCCCGTATATTCTTATACATTTTGAACTCCTTTCTATTGTTGGAAAAATAGCCGATAATATTTGTCTTGCTTTGGGGGTTTAATAAGGTTTGTGGATTATTGCAAATCTTCTAGTTCTTGAAATTATAACTGGTCAGGGCTGACATGCATATTGGGAGTACTGCCTTGGCATATGTTAGAAATTGTAAAATGTTCGTGTGACTGTACATGGATAAATTTGTCATGATATATTTCTTAGTGTTACACTTTTTTAATTACATGTTTAATATCTGGAACAACAAGAAGACACCGTAGACGTTTTAAACTAGTCATAGGTTGAATATTCTCAAACCACCTTTTCGTGTATATTGTTATATTGGTTGATATTGGCAACAGATTGAGCATTTTCTATAATCAATATTTCATTTAGTTTGTCTATGATCTAAAAATAAAACTTTCCTCGTCTAATGAGACAAAGAAGATCGTGCTTTCATTTAGTTTGTTTCCTTTAGCTTGTTTATGATCTAAAAATTATACTTTCCTCGTCTAATGTCCCAAAAAATTAAGATACTAACTGAGCTTCATAATCTGGACATATTGAGATTATGATGCCTTTCAGATTAAAATTGAAGAACGTCAGTATTTATTTCTATAATTCAGGACTCTTTATCCTCCAAAAATATACGTCCTTCCTTCTATGAATAAGTTTCTTTTATTTTTTATATCAAAGAAATAAAAACGGGCATGTAACTTGAAACAAGATCAAGGTAATTGGGACACAAAAGCTAGTAGCTATATGTGATTGGCACTATGGTTCAGCTATCTCTTCGGATTTTAATGTCAAGGTTCTTTTAAGGATATTCAGAAAAAAGCCACTATTCTCAAGTGTGACACTACTGGGTCTTGATATCAAAATATTTTTGGTAGATTGTATAATGGGTTCAATGTGGTAAGAGAGGTCAATTTTTCTTAATTTAGTTATGTAACTCTGCATGGAAATTGGGAAGAACTCCCAATAAAACACATTTCTTGAGATTTGTGAATTTCTGGCCAAGGTTTCTACATTATCAAAGCTATTAAATTGGATCCTTGAGATGTAGTCATGTAGAGTGCACTTACTTCAATTGATTCTGAAACAGGTCCCTCACGCTTCTCAAACTGCACTGGGAGCTGTTGGTAGTCCTTCACGCTTTGCACCCACTAGGCAGCAAGGACACTCTTCAAATCCTCCCACAGTATCTGTATCAGGAACGAACTACATTGCCTCCTCTCCCTCTCCTGCTGCATCTGGTGGTACTTCAGTGTTTAGAGATGGCTGGCTCCCAAGTCCATGTAATTAGAAGATGCTGCCTGGATATAACCTTTTCTCGGATTCCCTGTAATTTAGCCGTGTTTTTCTGAGCAGTTACATGAAGCGCTGGACTGGAACAACCTTTCGAATTGTCAGTTGCACGCAATCCATTTCCATCATTGTATATGATTTGGTGGTTTCTATTGTGTGTATTGAATAAATCATATTGTAGCGTATTTGGTACATAGTACTGGATAGAATTGGACGGTTTAATAAACAAGATTGTAGCTTCATTTTCTTGGTTAATACTGTCTGGTTTTCTCTGGTTCACCTTACGGAGCATGCCACTAGCTTTTAAAGGGACAGAACTTCAATAATGGAGCTAGGTCTGACATGGCATGTTGTTCAAACATGAAAGATATATTGTAAAATCTGTTTTGTTCTTTATTTCAACATATGTTTTGCTGTATTAGAATGTGGTAGTTGCTAGCCTTTAATTCCAAGCCCTATTGTGGAGCCCCCAAAGCCATTTGAATTATTTGAATAAAATGCAATTCTATACTTGAATGCCGTGGTAGATTATATAGCCAATTTATCAAGGATGATATTGTGCTGTTTTTAAAGGTATGACATGTCTAGAATTCGTATCCTCGGCATGTTTCTTTTGTTTTATTGCCCCCCCCCCCCCCCCCCTCCCCCCCACCCCCCCCCC
>CAIGRE010144858.1:0-10803 GCA_903798275.1 Fraxinus angustifolia subsp. syriaca
TATTGCTACAGTTAAGAGAGGGATGACAGGGATCTGCTACAGTCAAGGAAGGGATTGCTGAGAGTTAGGAGAGGATTCTGGAGAATCCTCAACAACCACCACCATCACTACCTGTACCTCACCTTAGCTCTTCTTTCCCCTTCTTCACCAACTTTCTCCTAGCACTACCATCGCACTACCGCGTGACAGCCACTAGTTTTCTTCTCACCCAGCCTTGCAACATCCCACCCACTCCCATCCCTACCCGCACTGCCTCTAACAACCATAGAGAGACAAAAGAAAAAATGGCTGCCATTGTAGTCCCCACCTCAAGCAACGGTGCACCATTGCTTAACGTTGTACCACCACCGCGATTGGAATTTTGGCCAGGGCCCAGGTTAAGGCTCTTTTCCCCTACGATTGGAATTCGATTTTGCATTGATCCACCACTGGTTTTCTTTGTAATTTCCTATTGACCTCTTACAAGGGAGGAGACAACTCTGCAATTAAAGAAATAGAGTGGCTATTTTGTCAAAAATGGAATGTACTGGAATGAAACAGAGTAGCTGTATTATTGGTTCCATAGCTGTTATGTTTTAGTCCGTATTTTTATATGTAATCCCAGAATTCCATGATAAAGATCTGTTAGAATAGAAATAAATAGCCCTCACCTTGTATATTCAGCACATAGCATTTGTAACCATTTTCTCATATCTTTTTTTTTTTTCTGATAAGTCCCCTCCACAGTTCCTCAACTCTCTTATCTCTCTTCCGAGTTGGGTGGCAGTATTCCCATATGCGGCTTCAGTTCACCTCCAAACACACTAAAGGAACCTGTTTGGGAAACTGTTAAGAGAGACTTGTCCAGGGATCATCTGCAATTTGAAGCTGGTGATTTTCCAGACTCGTAATAGGGAGGATCCGGGAAAGGCTTTGAAAGATTGGGATCTGGGGCCTGTGGGGGGCCTTCTTCGTTGTTTTCCTCGGCCTCACTCTTTCCTGGTCTGCCTCCGCTGATAAGGTATGCCAGGTAGTATGATTAACATTTGATGGCAATGACCCTGTTGTCTGAATTCTTATTTTGCACTGACATTACATTTGAGGCATTATTATTTTGAACCAAAATCTCAAATATACCACAAAATATTAAGAAAAAAAATGGCCTTTGCATTGAAATTTATCTTCCATTCCATGTCTATTGCTTGATTGCCGCGTGCTTCTTGGATCCATAAAAGCATTTTCTTGCAGTCAATGACTTCAAATTCAAGTATGGTGTACTTTACATAATTCAAAACTCCATGTTCATGCAAAAGTACCTAACTAAACAAGGTTGACTATATGACCAAGATTTGTGCAAAATAAAACCAATAGAGTGAATCTAACTTTAGGCTCAATCCCACTCATTTTCATGCTTTTTTCCCTCTTCAACCCCTTTCTTTAAGGATAAAAAGTCAAAATGGTAGACTCCTTAGCACGATATTGCCAACTAAATACTTTGAATTCAAGAAATTCAACATTTTATTATGATCCCATTCTTCTCCAATCTCCATTTCCATAACCCTTTTGTTCAATTTTTCATAATTCTTACCACGTTTGTTTCGACTTCCTATAGTTTTCAGTATCGCGGTCGAGATAGTAGGATTCTTTTCCAATTACGCATAAAATAGTATGAAGCCAAACGGATCGAATGGACGGCGATTCATCATTTCTTGTTTCTTCTTCATTGTATTCCTCTGTATTTTAGCATTTGTCAATGAAATTCGATTTGACAGTCTAATGAAATTTGGAAAATGTGCTTTCACTCGTACTTCCCACAATTCATCTGCAGAAAATTTTCTTCTTGCAAATTTGACCACTGCAAATTCATCTTCTGATGATATAAGAATACTCGTTGGGATTTTGACACTACCTGATCAATATCATAAAAGACACTTCTTGAGGCTTATCTATGGTACGCAATCTCCGGTCGGAGGACGAGTCGATGTGAAATTCGTGTTCTGCAATCTCACTAAAGAAGATCAGACGGTGTTGGTGGCACTAGAGATCATGCGTTATGATGATATCATAATCATGAATTGTCAAGAGAATATGAACAAAGGTAAAACCTACACTTACTTTTCGAGCTTGCCGGAGATGCTAAACACCAAGGATGGGCCATATCCACCGTATCATTATGTGATGAAAGGGGATGATGATGCATATTTCAGGTTACAAAGTTTAGTAGATTCCTTGAGGCCATTGCCTAGAGAAGATTTGTACTATGGATATGTTATCCCGTGCCCTAGTATGGATCCATTCGTGCATTACATGTCCGGTATGGGCTATTTGGTTTCTTGGGATATCGTCGAATGGATTAGGGACTCAGATATTCCAAAGAATCATTTGGAAGGACCCGAGGATAAGATTTTTGGCGAGTGGCTACGAGATGGTCATCGTGGAAAGAACAGGTACAATGCTAAATGGTCGATGTACAACTATCCCGAGCCTCCCACGAGATGTACACATGAACTGTGGCCGGACACCATTGCGGTTCACCTTTTGAAGACACAAGAGAAGTGGATTCGGACATTGAAGTATTTTAATGTCACGCAAAACTTGAAACCTTCTAAATTGTATCATATACCATAAGTAATTCATATATTTATCGGGCTCATTTTTTTGTTCATTTTATCAGCATTGGCTGATTAATTAATTATTATATCAATTTTCAAGAAATTAAATTTCCTTTCGTAGTATGCAATTCTTGTTCACTTGATATTTGCTGGAATTCTTTTCCACTTCGAGCATGTGATGCATACACATAGCTTCATGAAACCAGGCTAATTATAAATCCAAGAATCATGCTACAAATGAGGCACCATTTCTATAACGATTTAGAACTCTATGTCCAAGTCGTTGTATTATATGTACCATAACTTTGGATGACCCTCTGTCTATCTTAGCATTCACGATTTTCTGTCGAGTCCTCGAGATTTGAATTCAAGTCTTCTACTTTCTGAGAGAGTTTAAGTTAAATTTTGATATTAATTAAATATTTGTACTCAATACAAAAATGTTCTTTTATGAACACAAAAAGAAATACAAGACATGTTTAAAGAGCCATCGAAACAAATTCTGCACTTTATATTTATATTAACCATTGAATGCCAAAACAAAGCCTCATGATTACATTATTTTATTTTTGGCCATAGTGCCAATAAACCCCCAAACAAATATTTTCCTATACATCCATATTTTGAAAAAAAAAAAAAACTAAAAAAAAAGGTATCTTGGTCCTGCTATCCAAAAATTAAAACAGATCAAAATTTGTACACCTTTTTTTTTTACCACAAATTTCATACTTGTAGAGGAGATCCTTTCCTAAAACTGAGTCTCCATCAAAAAAATGAAAATTGTGCAGCGGCCAGCATCTGCATGAAAATTGAAATATCTTCTCCTTGCGTATTTAAGGTAGGCATGAATCATGAACAAATTCAACCATCTTTCTTTTTCAATAAAGGGTTTTCAAAATTTGCAGCAAAAGCAAATCAAGAACTGATCCCGGCGGTCTATTATATGTCATGGAGATGCAGAATCAAAACTGTTTCCTCTATAGTACTTCAATTCCAATGAAATCTGTCTTTCGAGCTGAAGTTGCTTATAAAAATTTGCAATAAATTTGTCTGCTCTCTTATCAATATCATCTTCTGATGGATAACTTGTTGTCCTCTGAAGTTCCCTTGAAGAAGAACCCCGTGAATCAGAGTTATTCGGCTCGGTTTCTTCCATAAATGCCCTCAGACCGGGTCTATCATTGAAGCTCAGCCTCCGCTTGCTCGATGAACGCCCGATCATCGACGCCAGTTGCCATCTGTTAACGTTTAGATTCAGTAGAAAAGTTATCTTCTTCACCGCCCTCTTTAGACGGCCGATCAATGGCCAGCCGCCTTCCTCCGCCATCTTGATTAATTAAATATCTATGAGTTTGAAGTGTAACAGATAAATTTTTGTGTGAAGGGAATTTAAAGTTGTGTTCTTGTATTGCAAGTAAATGTGAAGGAAATGGATCAAACGGGGGTATATATACATACGTAAAGAGAGACTGCTATATATTTTATTTAGAAATTTGCAGACGATGAACTTTTATAAATAAAGCACACGAGTCCTCAATAAAACAATTCCAACCTTTAGGTCCTCTAACTTTTTGTTTTGGTGCAGATTGGTCCTCGCTAAAAACTATTGTTTTCTCCCTTAAACAGCGATGACTTATTTAAGGGTACAATTTCGTCTAGCTCACTAGAGGTTTCACAAATGGGGGAAGAGAGAGAATAGATTGAGTCCTTGTTTGGTTCAACTAAAAAAATTAATTAAAATCTAAAATTCAATGTCAACATTCAATTTAACCACACATTTCATAGGATTCATAACTTTTTAACTACGCATTTCATCAATTTTTATCAAAATCTACTAAAATCTGATTTTTATCTAAGTTAAACAGAATTCATAAAGCCTAAAAGTTAGTGCACAATTTTCCAGTTCTTTAAATGTTTTTATAGGGAACAAAGCGCATCGAAGAAAATGATAATATTATCAAATAATCACGTTTAGAGCACACGATAGGTTGAGGGAAAAAATGACGGTTTTCATCTACGAGGGACCAACATACACTCAAATGGATCTCTGGATACCCAAATATTAGAAAATGTTGATTGAGTGAAGAACATGACTGCAAATTTCTTGAGCTGATTGCAAGAAGAAAGTGGAAATTGCGTGGAAGGTTCTTTTGGAGGAAGCGTGGGAAAAAAGACAACCGTGTTAGAAGTCAGCTACACGTTCACAATTTGGAGGTTGAGGGAAGAATTTTCATTTCAAAAGTTTGATCAATTACTAAATTAAGCTACCATTTAACACTCATCTTAATGATTTTTTTTTACTACAGTATTTGACTGATAACACGTTACAACTACTCAAATTTTTGTCAGAAGAGATGGATACAGAAAGGATAATTTCGTTGAGCCTTGATGACCATTTTGCTCTCAAATGCAATTGAAGAGTAGAAATGGAAAGAATAAAATTCCAAAACACAGATGGCCTCAGTTTTTGTGAGGGAAGCCTTCCTTGTCTGACATTGAGCCCATAGTTGTTGAAAAATAATTGGAAAAAAATTGGTTAAAAAATGGGGCCAAACACAGCTAAAACGGACGGATAAGTCAACTATTGGAATAATTAAAAATAAATTATTTGTAATAGGTCAACTATTGGAACATTAAAAATAAATTAGTTCGTAACTTTTTCAAAAGATTTAATTTTAAATTCACGACTTCTCTTGGAAATGCAGTTATTTATTTACATTAGGAAGCACACTTACGGAAAGAAAATCTATAAAAATGGCCAGAATATTTACATCATGTGGGGTTTGCACATTTTTTATTTTTTTAATACACAGTGGGGTCCACCCCTTTGTGAGATTTCTGGTGCATTTCTGTGGATTAATTTCTGTACAAATGGTAAAAACCATTAGGAAAAATTGAAAGGCGGCTAGTTGTGAGACTTGGTCTGCAACTGCAAGTTTGGAGAGTTGACAAAAGATCGATTTTAAGCATGTGTTTTAACAACAGATTCAAAGATGTTATAGGGCTAGTTGTGAGGACGGTTTATAAATCGAATGAGTGAATAAAAAATGATTTAAATGTTTATAAACATGATCCATACATAAGTTTAGCCGCTTTTTTGGTTTAACTAAAATCAGTGGCGGAGTTAGGATATTTTATTTGGATGGACAAAAAATATATAGCCCCCGTTTGATGCACATTTTTTGGAAAAAAAAATGAATTTTTATTGTTGATGGATGTGGAATATGTGGTTGAAAAATGAAGGAAATTTATTGATGTAATAAAAAATATTATTTTACTGTGTTATATTATTTAGAATTACTTTACTATAGCTCTGTTTGAGCCATTTTTTTTTTATTTTCATTCTTCTACTCATTTTCAACTATCCATTCTTCATTAAAATAATATTTTCCATTACATCAATAACTTTTTCTTCTTTTTCAACCACACATTTTCCATCAATCTACTATTTCAGAATACATTCTCCTAAAATAATGTGGCTCAAATATATAGAAAATACCAAATTATATAGGTTGTACATGGTCTAGTTCGGTTCTAAGGATAATTGAACCGAACTTGAATTTTCAGGTATTTAGTAAATGGAACCGTCTGTCCAATGGAACAACTCGGGTTCGATTCCGTTCGATTCTTGGGTTCCGTATATAATTAATTTTTTTTAATAATTACAGCAGTGCTATATTAATTCAATGTTAGCTCTTACAAAATAACGTAGTTCAATCACCTTTATATATTTTGCCCCTCTCTTTATTGATTACTTCATAAAATTGGCTATTAAAATCACAACAAATAAAGTTAGCGAACTCAAAATAATAAAGAGAGGCTTCCTATTCGATTTCTCCTAAACGATAGAAATGACACTATGTAGAATAAGAGATTTAGATAAAATTTATTTTAATTTGATTAGTTGAACTTGTGCTAAAAATTAGAAATAGGAAAATTATATTTTTGGGTTTGGGCTAAATCAATTAGTCAGTAAATTTATTTAGAAAAAATAAAATAATTTAACTTATTTAAGGTAAAAAAAATTAGGAATATTCGATTTTTCGATTCTTAGTCTAGAACTAAGAACCGAACCAAACCGAACACATCGATTTTTTATTTAAATACCCGTTCAGGTATTTAATTTATGAAGAACTGCTCGGTTCGATCCGTTTGGGTTCGAAAGTTTTGTCCAACCCTAGTTTTCTATCATTTTGGACTATTTTAGACCTGATTTATACATAAATAGGAATCTTTCATTCTAAAAAGGGAATGTTAAAGATACAATCATGGCCACATGCGCAATCTTCAACATTTGTATCTCACTTTGGGTTTCAAAGGTTAAATAATACAATTGATAGGGAGATTTTACAATACTCCTAGAAGAGTTGAATTCCATTGTTGGAAATTGGGTGTCGAACAACAACAATTGTTTGGATTCTATTCTTCCTTTATTGTAATGAATTTGATGACGCTTTTCAATCTTTTCTTATTTAATCTTGCAATTATGATTGCTATATAATTGGTTGTTTTGATGAATGATGTAGCTTAAATTTAATGTTTATTCATAGAAAAATTACAACTGCAATTTCTAAAATTTTCAATTTTTTTGCAGACTTTACAATAACTTTCAATTTGTGCAAGTGGAATTCTCTTACCTTTCAGAAATTTGCATATGAGGTCCAATAAAATCAAAATTTGATCAATTTTAACCAAATTAGAAGGGTAAAATTGCAACTTTAGAATTACCATATTAAGTAAATAAATAATAAAAAATAAAAACCAAAAAATAGAAAAAATTGTTCTCTCCTCCAAACCCCTCACCCACAGCCACCAGCAACATTGGCCACACATCGGAGGTGGTGGAAAAGGCAAGAACGGAGATAGTAGAGGCGGAGTGTGCGGAAGTGGAAAGAAACCGAAGAAAAATCCAAAACTAGCAATCAGCAAAGTGAACAATTGCAAATCCATATATTCATACCAATCATGCAAAATCAGTTTCTTTAAACCCTCCCCACATCTGGTTGTTTCAATGTTTTTTTATTGTTCAAGAAATATCAAATCATTATCGATGTGGATTTTTTTCAATAAACTGGGTTTGAAATTTAAAATTATTTGAATCTCAGCTACATATTACGGCTTCTAGGCCATGATCTTGGTTCCCAGAATTGAACTCAAAATGTTAATTTTTTTCGAGAAAAATGAGGGATTATACAATAACTATCCCAAGATTTTTCCCCAAAATTCTCTTCTTCAAGAATGCAGGGAGAGAGATGGCCGACAACAATTGGTGTACTGGGCACTTTGATTTATCTACTAACCTACCACGTTCGATGGTTGTGGCCGGTTGGTCGGCTGGTGGTGACGCCGAAGTTGCCGGTGGCTGTAGGAAAGGAATGGAGGTGCGGAAATGGGATGGGGTGGGTGGAGGTTTGGAAGAGAGAACCTTTTTTTCTATTTTTTTTTTGTTTTTTGGTCTTTTGGTTTTTTATTAATGTGATAATTCTAAAGTTATGATTTTACTCCTTTTAATTTAGTTAAAATTGATCAAAATTTGATTTTATTGGTCAACTAATAGTCAAATGAATGATTTCCATCTAATTGGACCTTAGCTGCATATTTTTAAAAGGTTAGGGACAATCGTTGACATTAATTGAATGTTACAATGAAGTTTGTAAAAATTGAAAAGATCAAAGACGGCTACTGCAATTTTTCCTTTTATTTAATTTTGATGATCTCATGCAACTTTATTATGTGTTTTTTACTTGTGTAGTTATTGCTCCAATTGTTTGAACACCAATTGTTTGATTTAAGGACAATATTAAAATCGATAGTTCTTGCAATAAGTAAATTAAATATGTGTTATAAAATATCAAAATATACTTTTTTAAGCTATGCAATCATGATTGAATTCCTAAGATTTACATATTTGTAAATTTACTTAGAAATATGGTAAATTCGAATATGTGAAAATAGCTAGTTTTACTCGAGAGAGATTATTAACTAAAATTGGTTAATTCAATTGTTAATACAAATAAAAAATGGACGAAATCAATTTGGATTGATTGAAAGTTAAATAACTTGAGTAAAATCGAAATTCCTAACCACTTAATCCTAATAGTTTTCCACAACTAGGTCAGTTATAGATTAATTTAGAATAAATTAGTTAGCAAATGAACAATTGATTTGATAATTTTCACCACATTCATTTAGATTAAAGTTATATTGGAATAAAAATTAATAGTACATATTAGTTTATGTGGGAATGATACACATACTCAAAAATTACATTTTATTACTTGCAAGATTCGTACACTTGCGAAATCAATCAAATAGTTTTTTGGCACCGTTCAGGGAACTAATATATTTACGTTAATTTTTGGTGTTAATTATAACTTTGATTTAATTTTTTGTTTATTTTCCTAAACACCGAGTCTCAATAGTTCTCCAAACCACTGAGTCTCAATAGTTCTCCACAAATTAAGTTAGTTGGGTTGATATAGATTAAGTTAGGATAATTAGTTAGAAAATAAACAATTGATTTGATAATATTCACCACATTAACTTAGATTAAAGTTAGGTTTGGAATAAAAGTTGATAGTAAGGATTAGTCTACGTGGGCAATACATGGATTCAAAAATTATATTTTATTACTTACGCAATTCGTACACATGTGAGATCAATAGAACAAATTTCGGTGTCATTGCAGGGGAGTAACTTATTTACTTTAATTTTTTTTGTAAATTATATCTTTGATTTATTTATTTTTTCTTTTTAAGTTGGTCTACCTGTTTTTCTTGATTTCATTGATAGGGAACTAAAGAAAGCAATAGCTCAACAACACGTGAGATGGGAGATCCCGAAATTGATGAATACAACATGCCTATAGGGGATTTCTTTATTCTAACATGCTAAATGAGAAGATTTGACACACTAGTTGAAATTGGTGAGGATGACTTGCCTTTGGGAGTACTATGGAGACTACCAAGTTTTCAAGTACGACGAGGATGATTTTCCAATGGGCATGTATAATCTGACAATAGTAATAATGGGATATTTAGCCTCTGTTTGAAACCTATTTTGGGAGAAATAGAAATTTTGGAATAGTGATTGATGTGAGAATGTGTGGTAGAAAAGTAATGAAAAGTTTTTGATTTGTGTGTAATATTATTTTATTTGAAAAATGTGTGGTTGAAATGAAGAATGAGAATGAGAAAGAGAAAGAGAATGAGAAATTAATAAGTGTCAAACAAAGACTTAGTATAAGTAAATGACAAAGGTTAGGAAAGAGATACTGAAAAATATGAACAAATGGATATGAAAGATAGCAATGAGCTGCTAGAACTCATGGTTGGTGCTACCATTCATGGATGACGTGTTAAGCAAGATAACTGTATAAATATATACTTCCTCATCTTAACGAAAAGTTTGGGATTGAAAAGGTTTATACCCAATATAAAACCTGTATGAAATGGTTTAAAAAATTGTGCAACAAATATTCTATGCTTATGCATCGTAACGCTAATTTTTGGATGGAACCTAGTGACAAAAAATTTCATTGCTAATGATGAAGTATGAGACAATTACTTTACCATGAGTTTCTTTTATTTAAAAAATTTATGAAGTTTAAAAGTAAAAGTTAGGGATGTGTATGTTTCATTAGTTAGCACTTATAATTTTTTCTTTGATAAGATCTTGACGATAGAAGTTACCACAAAGACACTTTTACGGACCATGAAGATTTGAGAAATGCAATTGGTAGTGGAACTACTGTTGGGGCACACTTAATTGCACTAAGAGATAATACTGATACAAGAACATTTGAGACAGAAGAAAGAAAAGATAGTAACAATTTAAATTATTTAATAGATGACTTCCTATATGATCGTGATAATGAGGCATTTATACAAACTGATAAACAAGACTGTGTATATTAGTTACCATCTCTTGAGCACTCTGCTCAACAAGTGCCCCCAAAGCCTAGAAGTTCAGAGGTTCTCCCAACAGTTTGAAAACGGAATAGAACTGAATTTGAAGCAAAATCTAGCTTGTTTGATCCCAAAAATACCCAGAAGTTGTAGACAAGCTCGCTCGTATTGTTGACAAGATCAGTCGTGCTATTGAGTCCATTGACAATAGAGAGCATGATTGATGGGATGCTATCAAGGAGATCCCAAACTTGGGATGATGATACTCATTTTATGGCCTTTGATTTGCTTAATACTAAAGCAAA
>CAIGRE010144859.1:0-16945 GCA_903798275.1 Fraxinus angustifolia subsp. syriaca
GAATTGAGGTAAAGAATACACCTTCAATATGAATTTTTCCCTATTGCAAATTTGTGTTCCATACCACCCGTCCCAGGCTAAATACAGCTATGTTCCCATTCCTTTCTTGGCAAATTTGTACAAGTAGACATTATTATTGTTGGTTCTGCAACTCCCAAGATCAACATTGGTTGTCCTCCAAAAATTGAACGGATAACTCCACAGATAGTCGGGGAAACAAGAGTTTCAACAGTGCCCAAGTTCCATCTATCACAAATCAAACAAATGTCAATATGGATTTAGGATGATTATTTAGAAAAAACTAGAGATCCTTCATATCTAAAATAATCATATTTCTACACCAGTAAAAGTATTATGTGAGATAAAACATATACATGTTTCCCTACTCAGTTGCTTGCCGAAGGCAATGACGGGGAGAGTTGAAGTAAAGAAAATGTATTTTGTTGGAGCTAGTATCCTGAAAACGGTCAATGGAAAAAAAAAAAAAGCTCAAAATTTACTTGAGATGCTTAATTAAAAGTGAAATTCAAGCAAAATGGCTTCAGCTTGTACCCGAATCACGTGCTTCGAGCTAGTCATTTTTGTAGCATGCTAGCCTTCCTTTGGCATCACTGATGACTCCCTCGATTGGCCTTTTATATGATTCGGTGCTTGTGCTGTATAAGAAAAGAAACTGAAGGGGTTAAATATACTAATAAATGTTAAAACCAAGATTATATACAAAATGCTGTGATAGCCCATCGGTGAATTTCATTAGACTGCGCTTAGATCAAAGGATACCGGGCAACACATAGTTTCAGTAACGATCAGATTATGAAATATCAGACGCATTAGACCAATAACAACAATATTCAAACAAAACAAATTGGGTAGGTTAA
Organism: Fraxinus angustifolia subsp. syriaca; assembly: GCA_903798275.1. Classification (NCBI taxonomy): domain Eukaryota; kingdom Viridiplantae; phylum Streptophyta; class Magnoliopsida; order Lamiales; family Oleaceae; genus Fraxinus; species Fraxinus angustifolia. The sequence continues at coordinate 879 of CAIGRE010144859.1, forward strand.
AAAAAAAACAATACTAAAGGTAAATAGTGCCACGTGAATATTACTGCACTTATGTAAAGAATGTAGAAATCCGACTTTGAAGGAAAATTCTCGAGGATTCAGGGATTTTCACCAACCTACTTCTTACATAATCCCCAACTGATATTTGTAGAAAAAATTCGAAAATGTTTAGAGTTGCAGGCACAGCCATTTATAGAAAAATCTGGACAACATGGAGAATCCTACCACCGCCAATTGAAGGAAAAATCCAGAATTTGGCTGAACCAATTCCACCGACATTATTGCCTATATATATGTGTGTGTTTGCTGTGTGAGGGAATTGAGTTGGAGAGAGAACGTGCAGGCAGAGAGAAAAAGATATATACAGAGAATCTGTGTGTGAAAGAGTGAGTAGAGATAGAGTGGAGAGAATTAGAGAAGTGCTATCAATATAAAATTAGAGAGAGGTGTAGTGCTAGTGGGTTGTGTTTTAAAATTGTTTAAAATTTGTTTCATAAATAAAATTCTATTTTCTTTTTGGGTTTTAAACTCAACAATTTGGTATCAGAGCTATACGATTGATGGCGGATTCTTGGGCTTCTTGAGATCGTGCACAAAAGGAGATTGTGAAGCTTTTGTAAAGCTTGCTTGATTATGATGAGGTAAATTAAATCACGATGGGTGATCTACAAGTGATAGGCTGAGTAAAGAAGCTCAATAATCAAAATTACACCACATGGCAAGCTTGCATGGAGTCGTATCTCCAAGGGCAAGATTTGTGGGAAGTTATTGGCGAAGTGACGTGATGTCACCGAAGGAAGCCAAAGCTCTGAAGAAATGGAGAATTAAAGTAGGTAAGACCATGTTTGTGATAAAGACAACAATTGAGAAAGAATTGTTGGAGCATATAAGAGATAAGACTACACCAAAGGAAGAATGTGACACTCTATTCACTCTATTTTTAAAGAAAAATAACTTGATGTTGCAATTGCTGGAAAATGAGCTGCTTTCGATCACTCAAGGAGAACAAACGATAAGTCAATACTTTAATAAAATTAAATCTCTTTGTTGCGAAATTTTAGAATTAGATTCTTCAAACAAAATTTCGGAGTCTAGAATGAGAAAAATAATTATATATAGATTGAGACCAAAATTTAGAGGATTCATTGCTGCTATACAAGGTTGGCCAGAGCAACCTTCATTAGTAAATCTTGAAAATTTGTTGGCCAACCGAAGCTTTAACCAAACAAATGTCAGGGGTCTCAATAAAGAAAGAAGATGGAGAAGCACTATATAGTTATAAAAGAAGAGGTCAACTCCGTCAACAAAATAATATAGAATTAAAAGAAAATGAAAATGGAGAAGGTTTTGTGACAAAGGGAGCCAAACAAAGTTGCGACATGAGAGGTCATCCGTTTAAGGGATTTCAATGAACCAATGGCTCATGTTTTGTATGTGACAAACGAGGTCATTATGTTAGAGATTGTTGGTTTAAAAAGGAGTCAATTGAAGGCAATATAGCAACCTCCAACGAGCAAGAGAAATATAATAGTGAAGAAGAATGGGAAGCTGTGACATCTACAACAGTAATTGAATAGGCTCGGGAAAAGAAAACCAATTCGAGTATTAATGATGAATTAGCTTAAGTTGTGATCCTTCCTAAATAATTGGATTGCAAAATGATTGGACCGATAACTCAAAAGAAGATGATTGGATCGATAACTCAGGAGAGGATATCGTAATTCATGAAGAGTCTACTTGGTGCACTCAACAGAGAGACGAACTACAAGACTTGGAAGAAGTGTTTGAAGAAGCATACTCCTGACAGACACCATAGAGGTTGGAGCTGTTAGATTCAAAAGAAATGAAAAACAAATTGCAAAAAGAAATTACAAAAGCCCAACAACGAAGTTGTAAGGATTCTAATTATCTACAAGTGACGAGAGATAAAGAAGAACTTGTAAGATTTACACAAGATTCTTGGCAAAATGACGTGGACTAGAAAACTCCAACGGAGGATCAACATAGTCAACACGATATTGAGGTACGTACAAATTTACACCCACAAATAAGGAAATTGAGTATCAAAATTGATGAAGATGAAAGCATGGAAGAGCCAAATATATTTGAAGTAGCAGATGCATTAAATGAAGGATAGAATGCTTCAAAACTTATTGTGTTTAAGGCAGAGCTGGGTGTAACGAAAAAGAAAAGAGTCAAAGTGAAAAGTCGGTACCAAATGGGAGATTGTAGAAATCATCACCAACCTACTTCTTCCATAATCCCCAACTAATATTTGTAGAAAAATCTGGAAACTGTTTAGAGTTGCAGCCACCGCCATTTATGAAAAAATCTGGACAATCTGGAGAATCCTACCACCGCCAATTGAAGGAAAATCCAGAATTTGGCCGAACCAATTCCACCGACGTTGCCTATATATGTGTGTGTTTGCTGTGTGAATGAATTGAGTTGGAGAGAGAACGTGCAGGCAGAGAGAAAAACATATATACAGAGAGTCTGTGTGTGAAAGAGTGAGCCGAGATAGAGTGGAGAGAATTAGAGATAGTGCTATCAATATAAAATTAGAGAGAGGTATAGTGCTAGTGGGATGTGTTTTAAAATTGTGTAAAATCTATTTCATAAATAAAATTCTATTTTCTTTTTGGGTTTTAAACTCAACAAAGAAGAGTCGTGACTTTCATGTAAATGGAAGAAAAGTACATAAAATAAACAAAAGAAAGCATATGAACTCCTTTTACACTATTAAGATTTATTATTATGAAATTGAAGCAGATGAATATTATAAATTCAATGAAATGAAAATCTCTAATACTGTTTCCTAAAATAAATGTGAAAAAAGGGAAAAAAAATGATATCATTTTAATAATGCATCAAATATTACCCTACAAATATAAAATTAACATAAGAAATTGACACCCATGTTTGCAAATCAACAAATATGTCTTTTCAAATTTCATCTTCTTTCACTATATCATTCGACAATTTTTAACGGATTAACACCGCCAAATTTTGAAAGTGTTTACTTTCGAAAATATTTGTAAAATGGTGAGAAGTCGAGAACAATAATTTTTACTGGTTCCAATAATTGTATTTAAGATCCTCATTATTCGCTCATTATAACATTTGTACTCTTAACATTTTTGTCGAATTATTATATTTACTCTTTAAAATGTGATGCACTTAATTAAAATTGTATCGTGAATCTAATTAGCTAAAAATTATAGTGTGAATAAATTACCTTTGGTAAAAATGGCCAATTTCAAATATCAAGAATACCCTTTCGGGAAAAAAAAAGTCCAGTCTTTGTGTGAATAGACTTCATAATACTTGAGAGTTGATGCACGTCTCGAGACTAATATCAGTGTTGGTTATAAGAATTTGAGTCTTGCTACTTGTACATAATTTTGTGTACATCAAGGTGTCCACCCCCTCACATGGGGGTGGGGCCCACTTGGAGATAATATTTTTTATTCAAGTAGGTCTCACCCTCGTGTGAGAGGGTGGACATCAAGGTGTCCATCCTCTCTCATTGGGATGGGGCCCACTTGGAGATAATATTTTTTATTCGAGTGGGTCCCACCCTCATGTGAGACGGTGGATACCTTGATGTACAAAAAATTATGTACAAGTAGTAAACTCTAAGAATTTTGAGGTTCTAGGCCTTTAATTATTATGAGTTTAAGCGTATTAATACCTAAATATTTAAATAAATAATATATTAATATTTAAATGAATACTTCGTACAATTTAAAGAATAGAGTAGCAAAATAAAAATATCTCATGATCTGCGAGATTAGGTTAGTATAATACTTAGCCTTCGCACATCGAGAATGCAAAACTAGTAATCAAAATACTCAATTCAAGTTTTTCAACGTAGTTTTTTTCTCTAGAAATCAGAGCTAATTCATTACGTTTCTCTTGTGAGATGGTAGATCGACAATAATATTTAATCAACTTCAACTTTGACAACTTCTTTTGACAAAGACAACATTAACAAGAACTATTCACCTAAGCACCGATACTTAGCTTATGCTCGTGTTTGGCATAGGCTAAGCATGATGCTTAAGAGATCAATTCCGACACACACACACACACACCTATGTTGTCAACAAATGAATTGATCTATATATTTATCGTTTATTCTCAATAATACATTCTGCTAATTTGATTGCCAAATGTGAAATCATAATCGAGGATTATGATTTGAAAGTGTTTAATAACTCAAGTATAAATGTAAGATTGCAACTTGAAAATCAAAACTCTTATACCCGAAATCACGTGGAATTGCCTATATATGATTTACAAATGTGATTTTAAGGGTGTAATTGTAATGTTTTGTTTTTAAAAATTTCATATTAATAGCATGATCGAGGCGGGACCATGTTTCCCGTCACCACCCTATACTTGATTGGAGGCATATACTTTATACCCATCCTCAATCATGTCTCCGTCCCGTTTGAGCCGGGTCCTTGCCGGGATCAGAGGTTCCTACCCCATTATTATTATACTCCTAAATAACTATTACTCTCGACAATTGTTTCACTTGTCGAATTTGACGATTCAACCTTATATTCTATTGAAATTTGTCGTAAAAGATGACAAAAAATAAAACACCTGACTACAAGAATTACATCATCAAATCGTCGAAAACATCACCAAATAACCAAATTAATTCCAAAGTATGTTGATAAAATCACCGAAACAAACAGCGAAGTGTAAGTCAAAATAAATCAAATTTCATGTAATTATGATTCAAAAAGTATTTTTAAAAATCATATTTATCAAAATAAGTAATGTAAAAATATATTTGATTCGCTTTGAATCACACCCAAACATGTTTCTGTTCATTACAATTACATTATATAGCACCATGCATTACCAAAATTTACACGCGACACGTTAGTGTTTAATATTGTATCCAAAAAATCATTGGTGCATCTGCAATTTCGTGTGATTACGGGGATTTTATCATAATTGACCTTTGCGTTCCACGTCTAATTCAAGAAATGTCAAAATACTTTTACTTTTTGCCAGAATGAAGAAATTAGGTAATATCTATTACTAGAATTGGAGGTTAGGTTCAAAGAACAAATGATGATATACAAGGGATGGAGGCCTGGGCTAGCCCAGTCCAACTATTTTTTGTATTATATCCCACATGCTCAAGCCCAGTCCAAGTTTAACGGTAAATTATTTTCTAGAGGAAATTACACCTACAACACTTTATATTTCAAATTCCAAAATCACTGTTTAACATTTTTATATTATAATTACTGACATTTTAAAAGTAAAAAGAAAAGAATAAACTACACAATTAAATCCAAAATTTAAACGTTGGATTAATTGTGTAATATGTGAAAGATCGTGTAAGATCTCATCAAGTGTAAATTCTGTAGTATAGGGTGTAAATCATGATGTACATGTAGCAAGATTTAAGAAAATAAAGAAACCTAGCTAGAATTGACTACTGGTACGGCCCGACCAATTGGTCGCGACCTGAAATTAAATACAAGGGGCAATTGCAGTAGCGGTACCAAACCTTTCGTTTAGTAGCATGTTTTGCCCAAACCTTTTATATGTGCCACCAATAGTACCAAACCTTTCAGAAATCAGTACTTGAAATCCAAATGGATGATTTCTGTTAGTTTGACCGTTAGTTGACTATAATATTTTTAAAAGGGTAAAATAGTAACTTTACATTTTAAATAATAAAATAACTAAAATCAAATAATTAAAATTAAAAATTCATTTCCACCTTCTCCATCCATCCCACACATACCCACCCCACCCAAAACCAACCCAACCCAAAACCATCATCACGACTATTGGATGGCTGAACCGCACCCACACAATGTCGACGCTACTACCACCTCTTCCATTTCCACCTTCATATATTCATGGATTAATCTCAAATTATCATGCTTTTCCCAATCCTAGCTTTCATTTTTTTATTCCCTTGCATTCACAGATCTTGAAAACCCATCACATCCCAACTCTTGAAGCTTTTTAAGATGAAGCTCCACGAATCCAGTAATCTGATGTGCTATCACTACCAACAAAATGTCCTAATTAGTGGAACATCTGAACAACTTCAAACTCCTCAAATTATTGGGCCTAATAATCAAAGGCCTAAAACACTGACCATCGTGTATATTTTTCAAACAAATAACTTTCAGAGCTCCAGCAGCCTTACCCGGTCTGATTGGCTTGACTCCAACATCGTCACCGTCACTAACACTAGACAATCGCTTCACCAATAATTCTTCAATATATTTGAAATTATTGAGCAAGGCATTCATGCTTTTGGCCCCGAAACTGCAAAATCCACATGAATATTTGCGTAAACTATTACAGTTTTCGAGCAAAAACAACCACCCCATCATCAGTTATAGCGCAATATACACAGAGCTTCAACTTGGTGAGATTCCCACATTTCACATAAATCTGAATCAAGGTGGAAATGGAGGAGGTGATAGTGGGGCCAACGTAAAGGCGGCTGGTGGTGCCGATGTTTGTGATGGGGTAGGAACAGGGTTGGGAAGAAGGAGAGAGAGAGTCTTTTATATTTTTTCTTTTTTCTTTTTTTTTTTAATATTGTTTCTATTGCATTTTATATTAAAATTATAAACTTACTATTTTGCCTTTTTAACAATTGGCCAAAGTTTATTATTATAGTCAGATAACAGTCAAACTAACAAAAATAATTCATTTGGACTCCAAGTGCTAATTTCTGAAAGGTTTGGTATCGTCCGTGGCACAAATAAAACGAAGCATGTAAACTCTCGATGACCCTGCCAGAGTAAAGCAAGTTAATTTTTGAAGTACTCAATTGATCTAGAAAAGAGATTTCAAACACAATGAAAATACAAAGTTTACTAGAAATGTCAACCAAGAAGAATGATGAGCAAAGACATCTTCTCCCAAAATTGATTACTAGAGAGACCATCATTGACCATGTCGGCAAGGTATCCCTATATTATTGATCTCTCTATTTGTAATAGAATCGAAATCCTAAATATATCAAAGATGATATCTTCAATTATACTATTTGGTTCTTTTTATTAAGTTCAATATGAATTACAAAATTATATTCACTAATAGAAAATGTGGCTTTAGTGATGGATATTTACGTGCCTAAAGGCCATTATTCTGTCGGTAACCCTATTTACCGATGAAAATTTCCCATGTACACAAGTCGTCTGTGAAAGTCACATCGACACTCTTTCCGACGGAAACATAATCATCCGTGATTACCGACGGATTTACCTATACACAAATCCTTTAAAATATTGGAGACCCGCTAGGATGTCCTGTATTTTCCTGATACTTAGGTGCATCTAAATCCCGAAGATAGTTAGGTGGAAACAGCTTGGGAATGACGTGTTCTCCTATACTTATCGGAAGGAAGAATGACAATGTAAACAATATTCCAACAATGGGTATCAATGTGATACCAAAGATTACCAAAAGATATGTGAACTAGAAATCCGTAAACATGAAAATGTATTTGAATAGTACTCACTTCACGAATGAAGCATGTAAACTCTCATGACCCTACCAGAGTAAAGCAAGTTAATTTTTGAAGTGCTCAATTGATCTAGAAAAGAGATTTCAAACACAATGAAAATAAAAAGTACACCTGAAACGTCGACCAAGAAGAATGAAGAGCAACAACATCCTCTCCCAAAATTGATTACCAGAGAGACTGTCAATGACCATGTAAGCAAGTTATCCCTATATTATTGATATCTCTATTTGTAATAGAATTGACATTTAAAATGTATCAAAGATGATATCTTCAATTATTCGATTTGGTTGTTTTTAATATGTTCAATATGAATTACGAAATTATATTTACTAATAGAAAATGTGGTTTGAGTTATGGATATTTGCGTGCCTAAAGGCCATTATTCTGACGGTAACCCTATTTACCGATGAAAGTTTTCCGTGTACACAAGTCGTCGGTGAAAGTCACGTCGGTATTCTTTCCGACGGAAACATAATCATCCAAGGTTAACGACATATCCACTTACACACAAATTCGTTAAAATATTGGAGACCCGCTGGGAAGATTCCCCGGATATGATGTCCTGCAATCTCTTGATCCTCAGGTGCATCTAAATCCCGAAGATAGCAAGGCGGAAACATCTTGGGAAGGATGTGTTTTCCTATACTTATTAGAAGGAAGAATGACAATGTAAACAATATTCCAACAATAGGTATCCATGTGATACCGAAGCTTACCAAAATATATGCAAACTAGAAAGCCGTAAACATGAAGATGTATTTGAATGGTACACACTTCATGAATGAAACATGTAAACTCTCGGTGACCATGGCCGAGTAAAACAAGCTAATTTTTGAAGTGCTCAATTGATCTAGAAAAGAGATTTCAAACACAATGAAAACACAAAGTTTACTTGAAACGTCGACCTAGAAGAATGATGAGCAACAACATCCTCTCCCAATACTGATTACTAGAGATACTGCCATTGACCATGTCGACAAGGTATCCCTATATTATCGATCTCTCTATTTATAATAGAATCAACATTCAAAATATATCAAAGATGATATCTTCAATTATTCTATTTGTTTGTTTTTATTAAGTTCAATATGAATTACGAAATTATATTTACTAATAGAAAATGCGGCTTCAGTGATGGATATTTACGTGCCTAAAGGCCATTATTCTATCGTTAACCCTATTTAACGATGAAAATTTTCCGTGTACACAAGTCGTCGGTGAAAGTCATGTCGGTATTCTTTCTGACAGAAACATAATCATCCAAGGTTACTGACATATCCACCTACACACAAATCCATTAAAATATTGGAGACCTACTGAGGAGATTCCCCGGATATGATGTCCTGCAACCTCCTGATACTCAGGTGCATCTAAATTTTGAAGATAGTTAGGCGGAAACATCTTGGGAATGATGTGTTCTCCTATACTTATCGGAAGGAAGAATGACAATGTAAACAATATTCTAACAATATGTATCCATATGATACCAAAGCTTACCAAAAAATATGCAAACTAGAAAGCCATAAACATGAAGATGTATTTGAATGGTACTCACTTCGAGAGTGAAGCATGTAGACTCTCGATGAACCTTCCAGAGTAAAGCAATTTAATTTTTGAAGTGCTCAATTGATCTAGAAATGAGATTTCAAATACAATGAAAACACAAAGTTTACTTGAACGTCGACCAAGAAGAATGATGAGCAACAACATCTGCTCCCAAAACTAATTACCAGAGAGACTGTCAATGACCATGTCAGCAAATGAGATTTTCCCCAACCAATCTAATGTGGTCTGTCAATGTTTATCATCACCAGACAAATAATTTTCTTGGTTGTCAAATGTATATTTTCCCAACAACGACCATGGTCAGCTTATGTTTATTACCACCCCTCAGGATTTTTGATGAGTATTATTGTAGACTTCGTTTAGACTTCTATCGACTAAGAAAATGGTCATTGAAAGACTAACATTCTCGACCAAAATATTGTTGGTAAGTAAAAATCTTAACATTTCCCAACCAACGTTTATTCTGGTTGGCGAAAACATTGGTAGTTGGCTTTTGGCAACCATCACCGACCAACACTTTCTGTTCAGGAATTGACTGGCAGACTATGAATGGACTTTTAGTGACCAATTTTTTGGTCAGCAAAACTCAAGTTTCTTGTAGTGCTAGTAATATACATTAACTAATTTCATGGGCAGTTTAGGAATTTCATTTCAAATCCATTTATGTTTGACAAAAATAAAATAAAAAATATAGAAGTAATTGTTGGTGTTGTAAAACAAACAAGATACCAAAATTTCCCTGATACCAATTGTTGTAAAATCAACCATCGGATTGAGATGTTGAAGTTATATGGCACAATAATGAAGTATTTGATCAATCAAAAGAATTATAGAGACAAGAAATATGACAGAGGAATTAAGAGATTTTATTAACTCAATAATAATGGAGAAGAGAGAAAATTACAATGAATCCTATAATTTTAGTAATCTATTTTCTCATACTTTTAAGTTGTTGAGAAGAGCCAAGTATATATAGGCAATTATGTATGGCGACGTCCAAGCCCTAATAGATAAGTTGTAATTGAAGTAAAATGCCAAAAAACGTGTTAAAACGCGAGAGGGTTTGGGCCGGATAACACCGTTGCTTGAGCGACATGCTAGCGATAGGTCTATCGCTCGAGCACCAGGTGGGCAATCAAGTCTCAAGATAAACCTTGTAGGTGTTGTTTGAGCGGTAAGCTAGAAAAAATACTGCGACTTTTCTTTTCGGTCCATAATTTCAACATCTTCAAGTCCAATACCAATTTTCAATTTTCAATGGGCTTCCAAAATAGAACTTCAAGTTGATATATGGCTCCAATAGCTTTCCAAACTTGAATTCTTCATGACGTGTACTCCAATTAGAATTCTTTTAATTACTTTAACAATTTCAACAAATGAATTCGAGTCACAGCCAAATTCCCACAATCTCTACTTTGACACAAATTCCATCAATGAATGAATTAACTTCTTCAACAATAACCAAAACTAATTTCTTCAACCAAACACAAAATACTTCACATATTCCAATGAATCCAAGCACTACTCTGCAAAATTACCTTAGATTCCCAAAACATCATAATGATTTTAAATTAACCAAAATGGGTTGTAACATACCCAAAGCAGATTCAATACCAAATGCTTTTATAGAAGGCCACTTGCTAGATTGTACATCATCTACTCCACTTAAAGCATGCTCAAGAAAATTAGCATCCACATACCTTTTACCACCGAGTCCCTTTTTACCAACTGAATACAATGACACCACAAGTGATGATGGCAAAGCAGCATTACTCATATCTTCGAAACTCTACTAAGCTGTATTCTTCAAATATGATCTTTTATTCGCTCTTAAAGGTATTGTACCAAACTGAATTTCCACCACGGTACTGAAATGCGCTGATTGATTCTTCTAGATTATGCACGACCCTACAAGATGTATAATTGAGACTTTTTTCGTCCCTCCAATACAACCTAGGCACCCTTACAAACCTTCAAAACACCATCTCCATCAAAGAACTCATAACCTTTTGAATCAAGGATAGATATCGAGATGAGATTCTTCTTCAAATTTAGAACATGTCGAATCTGACCAAGTGTTCTAATTGTCCCATTCAAAAGCTTCAATCTGACTCTACCAATTCCAACAACCCGACAATATGCGTTGTTTTTCATAACCACGACACCTTTGAAAATAGTTTCATATGTGGTAATCAAATCCTTATTAGGACATATATGAAACACAAATGCTGAATCAAGAATCTAATCATATTTCGATTTAAACTCATGTCAGAAATAGCTAAAGATCCCTATCACTTACAACGTTCTTTGGGTTCTGCTTCACCTGAAGTATCATAATATCTACTTACATCCATCATTTCTTTATTCTACAATTTGTAGCAATCATTCTTCAAGTGTCCCTTCTTCTTCCAGTAGTTGCAAATCTGATTATTGAACTTCGACTTCGATCTATCCCTTCCAAAACCACCATGAGCAACAAGGCCAACTTCAGCTCCAGCTCCATCTCTACCCTCAGAAATCAGATGCTTCATCGTCTCTTTTAAATACAAAGCATCATACACCTCCTCTATGGTGAGAGTATCACGACTATACAAAATCATGTCTCTAAATGAAGAAAACGAAACGGGCAACAAATACAATAGGATCAAGACCAAATCTTCTTCATCATACTCTACTTCCAAAATTTCCAAAACAATGATGATTTCTTTAAATACAGCCAGGTGATCTTCCAATGATCATTCTTCTGCCATTCGACGAGAGTATAAATGCTGCTTGAGGTTCAACTTGCTTGTCAGACTTTTAGTCATGCACAATTTCTCCAACTTCAACCATAAAGTAGCTGCTGAATTCTCCTTCAAAACATCCTGAAGAATGGTATTTGATAGATGAAGATGAATGTGAGAAACTGCATTCTTATCCTTCCGTAATTTCTCCTCTATGGTCAAAGTTGCTCACATCTTGTCAATTCCCAACAACGTATCATCCAAATCCAGTTGTGCAAGTACTGCACGCATCTTAACCTGCCATAGCAAAAATCTAGTGTTCCAATCCAAAAATGGAATGTCATACTTCATGGAAACTATTACGAACAAAAGTTTCGAACAAATCAAACAATGCGCTCTGCGTAACTGCTGAAAGTTGGCTCTGATACCATTTATTGTAAAATAAACAAGATACCAGAATTACTCTGATATCACTTGTTGTGAAACCAACCACCGAATTGAGATGTTGAAGTTATATAACATAATAATGAAGTATTTAATCAAACAAAAAAATTATAAAGATAAGAAATATGGCAGATGAATTAAGAGATTTTGTTGACTCAATAATAATGGAGAAGAGAGAAAATTACAATAGATCCTATAATTCTACTACTATATTTTCTCACACTTTTAAATTGTTGAGAAGAGCTAGTATATATAGGCAACTATGTAGGACGACGTCTAAGACCTAATAGATGAGTTGCAATTGAAGTAGAATGTCAAAAAGCGTGTTAAGACGCGAGATAGGTTTCTACTGGATAACAATGTCGCTTGAGCAATAGGCTAGCGACAAGTCCGTCGCTCTAGCGCTAGATGGGCGACACGCAAGCGATCCAGTCTCGGAAAAAACCTACTTAAGCGGCAGCTAGTGGTAGACTAGATAAAATGTGGCGACTTTTCTTCCCAATCCATAATTTCAATATCTTCAAGTCCAATACCAGTTTTCAACTCTCAATGGGCTTCCAAAATAGAACTTCAATTTGATATATGACTCCAATAGCATTTCAAACTTGAATTCTTCATAACGTGCACTTCAATTATAATTATTTAATTACTTTAACAACTTGAACGAGAGAATTTGAGTCATACCCAAATTTCAACAGTTGGACCATATTATTTTTGCTTATTTTGAAGAGACCAATTCAATCATATGATCTATATTGTAGCTGTAATCAATTGTTCATGAACCTCCATTATTGTAGAAATAGATACGAGAAACCGATTTTTCTATTAATAAATTTGAGAAGTTTTTTATAAATAATCAAAATATTTGATTTAGCTTAATCTAATGGTTTAAATTTATTTAAAATTTTATTATGGTGTGTACGGACTTATGTACACGGTTTTTGAAAGGTTTTAATATATTTAGACAGTTAGATTACTATAAACTAATGTTTATGATTATTTGTCAATTTTATTTGTAAAATTCATTGATAGGAGCTGTCCCATAAATATTAACGAATGGTATGTGTTTCGTTTCGAATGGTAAAAAAATAGAAGTAATTGTTGGACTATATAATATTATTTTTGGACATTTCTAATGTTTCCTTAAAAATTTGAAAGCATTGGAATTTAGGGTGGAAACAAAGGTTACCAAATAATTATCATAAAGTGCCCATAAATACACGAAATGCAACTCTTCAAAAGAATTTGGATTTGATATAGAGTGATACTATTCATGTATAATGGTGATTCTCACAGAGTTGAGATTCGTTGTCCAATTTGTTGTTTACCCAATTAATTATTGACTTATTATTTTAAATTAACATGTCACCTATATTTAAGCATAATGAGTAGTTACAGAAAAAAGGGACACATTAATTAAAAATGATGAATTAATAATTAACTGAGTGGACAACAAATGAAACAACAAAAATTGAACAACAAATCTCAACTCAATGTTGACTACTTCATACAATGTTAACTAGACTGCCCCTGTAGCAAAACTGTACTGTTTGGGACCTGCAACTCCTAGTTAAAGTTGTATTCCTGCACCAATAAACCTACAACCTATCATATATACATATGTTGATGCTGAAGGTTCCTTTATTTTTTGATAATCAATTAAGATCAAATAATACAATTAATATTTAGCCAAAAGTTAAAGTATAATTTCAACTTTTAAGTACTTACTGATCTAGAAAAATGGGCAATGATTTGTAGAGGACAATATGGCAAGCACATCATTCCTAGTTCTTTATTTATTTTATTTTATTTTACTGTGCTAATAAACATGTCAATTATCAAATAATTCAAAAGTTGCAACACTAATTTAGAAAAATAGTCCCCAAAATTATAAAACTAAATTATTAATTATCTTTCAAAACAGTCATAATCGATTTACATCTTGCTCTCGAATTTGAACACATATTCATCTTATTTTTACAAGTACTATCCGTGTACTTCCTTGTTGTGATTTGGGTATGACTCGAATTTCTTAGTTGAATTGTTTGAAATATTAAAGAATTTTAATTGAAGTGCACGTCAAGGAGAACTCAAGTTTGGAATACTATTGGATTCTATTTTGGAAGCCCATTAGAAGTTGAAATTTGTATTGGACTTGAAGGAGTTGAAATTATGGACCGAGAAGAAAAGTCGTCGCATTTTCTCTAGCTGGAACGTGATTTTTTTCTTCAGAAATCAGACGTTCTCCATCTTTGGCCGCAAAGTTCTTGAAGGATGAAAAAAAAATCTCAAAATCACGTTCCAACATACATTTGGTTTCTGAGGCCAGAGATAGAGAAGGTCTGATTACTCATGGTGGTTCTGGAAGGGACAGAACAAAGTCTAAGTTCAGTAATCAGATTTGTAACTACTGCAAGAATAAGGGGCACTTGAAGAAGGATTGCTACAAATTGCAGAATAAAGAAAGGATGACTGTAAGTAGATATTCAGATACTTCAGGCGAAGCAGACCTTGCAGAGAACGTTATAAGTGATGGAGAACACTTAGCTATTTCTAAAATTGAGTCTAAACTGGAAGATGATTGGATTCTTGATTCAGCATATGTGCTTCTGTGTCCTAATAAGGACTTGTTTACTACATATGAAACTGTTTCCAAAGGTGTCGTGGTTATGGGAAATAATGCTCTTGTCGGGTTGTTGGAATTGGTACGGTGAGATTAAAGCTTTTGGATGGAACAATTAGAATACTTGGCTAGGTTCGACATGTTCCACATTTGAAAAAGAATCTCATCTAGTTGTCTATCCTTGATTTAAAAGGTTATAAGTTCTCTAGTGGAGGTGGAGTTTTGAAGGTTTGTAAGGGTGCTCAGATTGTATTGGGGGATGAAAAAGGTCTCAGTTATACATCTTGCAGGTACATGCAGAATTTGCAAAAGTCAATCAACATAAGTTCAGTATCGTGACGAACATTTATTTTTGTACAATACCTTTAGGAGCTTATAAATGGTCACATTTGAAGAACAACTCAGTGGAGTTTAGGAGATATGGACAACGCTACTTTGCCACAATCATCGGTGGTGCTATTGTATTCAATTGGTAGGGATTGACCCAGTGGAACAAATTATGTGAATGCAAATTTTGTTGAACATGCTGTAAGTGAAATAGAATGTGTACAATCTAGGAAGTGGTCTTCTGTAAAAGCATTCGGTATTGATTCTACTTTGGGGTGTTTTACAGCCCATTCTGGTTAATTCAAAATCAATATGATTTTTTTTTTTTGGAAATTTAAGGTAATTCTGTAGAGTAGTGCTTGGAATCATTGGAAAATGTAGAATGTTTTGGTTGGAGAAATTAATTTTTGCTTATTGTTGAAGAAGTTAGTTCATTCCTTGAATGGAATTCGAGTCAATGTGGATATTGTTGGAATTTAGGTATGACCAGAATTCCTTTATTGAATTGTTCGAACTATTGAAGAATTCTAATTGAAGTGCACATTAATTGAAGTGCATTTCGAACTATTGAAGAATTCTAATTGAAGTGCACGTTAAGGAGAATTCAAGTTTGAAATGCTATTGGAGCATTATGTTAATTTGAAGTTCTATTTTGGAAGCTATTTGTGAGTTGAAATTTGTATTGGACTTGAAGGGGTTGAAATTATGGATCAAGAAGAAAAATCGCCGTATTTTTGCTAGCCAGCGCTATCTGACTGCTCAAGCGATTCCGGTGGAAAACAACCCCAGAGTCTGTCACCCGACAGTCACTGAGCGACAGTGTTATCCGGCCCAAGCCCATTTCGCGTTTTAACAC